>JBAMIH010000102.1:0-84479 GCA_038501795.1 Pseudopleuronectes americanus | reverse complement strand
TGTTGATGTGTTGATTGTGATGTTTGTTGATGTGTTGTGTTGTTGATGTTTGTGTGTGTTGTGTGATTGTGATGTGTTGTGATGTTGATTGTGATGTGTGTTTGTGTGTTGATGTGTTGTTGTGATGTTGTGTTGTGTTGTTGTGATGTTGATTGTGTGATTGTGTTGTGATGTGATTGTGTTGATGTTGTTGTTGTGATGTTGTGTTTGTGTGATTGTGATGTTGTTGATGTGATTGTTGATTTGTTGTGTTGTTGTTGTGTTGTGATGTGTTGTGTTGTGATGTTGTGTTGTGATGTTGTGTTGTGTTGATGTTGTGTGATTGTGTGTTGATGTTGTGTTTGTGATTGTTGTTGTTGATGTTGTGATTGTTGTGATTGTGTTGTGATTGTGTGTGTTTGTGATGTGTTGATGTGTGTTGTGTTTGATGTGTTGTGTGTGATTGTGATGTGTTGTGTTGTGATTGTGTGTTGTGTGTTGTGTTGATGTTGTTGTTTGTGTTGTGTTGATTGTGTGTTGTGATGTTGTTGTGTTGTGTTGATGTGTTTTGTGTTGTGTGATGTGTTGTTTGATTGTGTTGTGTTGTGTGATGTGTTGTGTTGTGTGTTGTGATGTGATGTTGATGTGTTGTGATGTGTTGTGTTGTGTTGTGTTGATGTTGTGATGTTTGTGTGTTGTTGTGTTGATGTGTGTTGTGATGTTGTTGTTGTGTGATTGTTGTGATGTGTTGTTGTGTTTGATTGTGATTTGTGTGATGTTGTTTGATTTGTGATGTTGTGATGTGTGTTGTGTTGTGATTGATTTGTGTGATGTGTGTGATGTTTGTGTGTGTGATTGTGTGTTGATGTGTTGTTGTGTGTTGTGTGTTTGATGTTGATTGTGATTGTGTGATGTGTTGTGTTGTGATGTGTTGTGTTGATTTGTGTTGTGTGTTGATGTGTTGTGTTGTGTGTTGTGTGATTGTGTGTTGTGATGTTGTGTTTGTGATTTGTGATTGATGTGTTGTGTGTGTTGTTTGTGTTGATGTTGTGTTGATGTTTGTGTTGATGTTGTGATTGTTGATGTGTTTTGTTGATGTGATTGTTGTTGTGATGTGTTGTTGATGTGTGTGTTGTGTGTTTGATGTGTTGATGTTGTTGTGTTGATGTGTGATGTTGTTGTGTGATGTTGTTGTTGTGTGATGTTGTGTGTGATTTGTGTTGTGTGATGTGTTGTTGTGTGTTGATTGTTGTGTGATTGTTGTGATTGTTTGTGTGATGTTGTGATTGTGTGATGTTTGTTGTGTGTTGTGTTGTGTGTTGTTGTGTGATTGTTGTGATTGTTGTGTGTTGTTGATGATTTTGTTGATGTGTTTGATTGTGTGTTGTGATGTGTGTTGTGATTGTGTTGTTTGATGTTGTGTTGTGATTGTTGTGATGTTGTTGTTGTGTGATTTGTTGTTGTTTGATGTTGTGTGTTTGATGTGATGTTGTGATGTTGTTGTTGTTGTGTGTTGTGTGATTGTGTTGATTGTTGTGTTGTGATGTTGTGTGATGTTGTGTGTTGTGTGATTGTTGTGATGTGTGTTGATGTTGTTGTGATTGTTTGTGTTTGTTGTGATGTTGTTGTGTTGTGTTGTTGATTTGTGTTGTTGTGTGATGTGATGTGTGTTTGTGTTGTGATGTTGTTGTGTTGTTGTGATGATTGTTGTGTTGTGATTGTTGTGATGTGATTGTTGTGATGTTGATTGTGTTGTTTGTGTGATGATTGTTGTGTGATGTTTGTGATGTTGTTTGTGTTGTGTGTTGTGTGATTGATGTTGTGATTGTGTTGTGATTGATTGTGTTGTGTGATTGTTGTGTTTGTTGTGTTGTGTTGTGTGATGTTGTGTTGTTGTTGTTGTTGTGATTGTTGTGTGATGTTGTGTGTTGTGTGTTGATTTTGTGTGTGATGTTTGTTGTGTGATTGTGTGTTGATTGTTGTTGTTGTGATGTTGATGTGTTGTGTTGTTGTGTGATTGTGATTGTTGATGTGTTGTGTGTGATGTTGTGTTTGTTGATTGTTGTTGTGTGATGTTGTGATGTGATTGTTGTGTGATGTTTGTGTGTTTGTTGATGTGATTGTTTGTGTGTTGTGATGTGTTGTGTTTGATTGTGTTGATGTGTGTTGTGTGATGTTGTTGTGATTGTTGTGATTGTTTGTTGTGATGTGTTGTTGTTTGTGTTGATGTGTGTGTTGTGATGTTGTGTTGTTGTTTGTGTTGTTGTGATGTGTGTTGTTTGATTGTTGTTTGTGTTGTTGTGTTGATGATGATGTTGTTGTGATTTGTGTTGTGATGTGTTGTGTGTTGTTGTGATGTGATGTGTTTGTTGTGTTGATGTGTTTGTTGTTGTGATGTTGTGTTGATGTGTGATTTGTGTGTTGTTGTGTTGTGATGTGTGTTTGTGTGATGTGATTGTGTGTGTTGATGTTTGTGTGTTGATGTGTTGTTGTGTTGATTGATTGTTTTGATGTTGTGTTGTTGTGATGTTGTGATGTGTTGTTGTGTTGTGTTGTGATGTTTGTGTGATTTGTGTTGTGATTGTGTGTTGTTGATGTTGTGATGTGTGATGTGTTTTGTGATGTTGATGTTGTTGTGTGTGATTGTTGTGATTGTGTTGATGTTGTGTTGTTTGATGTTTGTTTGTTTGTGATTGTGTTTGTTGTGTGTTGATTGTGATTTGTGTTGTTGATGTTTGTGTTTGTGTGTGATGTTGTTGATTGTTGTGTTGATGTTGTGTTGTTGTGTGTTGATTGTGTTGATGTTTGTGATGTGTTGTGTTGTTGTGATGTGTGTTGTGATTTGTTGTGTTGTGATGTGTGATTGTTGTGTGATTGTGTTTGTGTTGTGATTGTTTGTGTGTTGTGATTGTTGTGTGTTGTGATGATTGTGTGATTTGTGTTGTTGTGTGTGTGATGTTGTGATTGTTTGTGTGTTGTGATTGTGTTTTGTGTGTTGATGTTGTTGATGTGTTGTGATTTGTTTGATGTGTGATTGTGTTGATGTGTTTGTTGTGATGTGATGTTTGTGTTTGTGATGTGTTGTGTTGTTGATTGTTGTGTGATGTTGTGTTGTGTGATGTTTGATTGTGTTGATGTGTTGTTGTGTTGATGTGTTGTGTTGTTGTGTTGATGTTGTTTGTGATGTTGATGTTGTTTGTGTGTGATTTGTTGTTGTGTGTTGTGTTGTTGTGTTGATTGTTGTGTGTTGTGTTGTGATTGTTGTTGTTGATGTGTTGTGATTGTTGATTGTGTGATTGTGTTTGTGTTGTTGTTTGTGTTGTGTTGTTGTTGATTGTGTTGTGTTTGTGTTTGTTGTGTTGATTGTGTGATTGTTGTGTTTTGTGATGTTGTTGTGTTGATGTTTGTGTTGATGTTGTTTTGTGTTGATGTGTGTTGTGTTGTTGATTGTGTGTTGTGTGATTGTTGTGATTGTTTGTGTTGTTGATGTTGTTGTGTTGTGATTGTTGTGTTGATTTGTTGATGTGTTGATGTTGATGTGTTTGTGTGTTGTGTTGTTGTTGTTGATGTGTTGTGATTGTTGTGATGTTGTGTTTGTGTTGATTGTTGTTGTGTTGATGTTTGTGTTGTGTTGATGTTGTTGTGTGATGTTGTGTTGTGTTGTGATGTTTGTTGTGTGATTGTTGTGATTTGTGTGATTGTGTTGTGTTGTGTGATTGTGTGTTGTGTTGTGTTGATGTGTTGTTGATGTGTGTTGTTTGTGATTGTTGTGTTGTTGTGTGTTGATGTGTTGATTGTGTTGTGTTGTTTGTGTGTTGATGTTGTTTGATTTGTGTTGTGTTGATGTTGTGATTGTGTTTGATGTTGTGTGTTGTTGATGTTTGTGATTGTGATTGTGTGATGTTGTTGATTGTGATTGTGTTTGTTGATTGTTGTGATGTGTTGTGTTGATTTGTGTTGTGTTGTTGATGTGTGTTGTTGTTGATGTGTTGTTTGTGTTGTTTGTGTGATGTTTGATGTTGTGTTGATTGTGTTTGTGTGTGATTGTTGTGTTGTTTGATGTGATTGTGTGATTGTTGTGTGTTGTGTTGTTGTGTTGTTGATGTGTTGTGATTTGTTGTTTTGTTTGATGTTGTGTGTTTGTTTGATGTTTTGTGTTGTGTTGTGATGTTGTTGTGTTGTGTTTGATTGTGTTGTGTTTGTGTTGTTGTTGTGATTGTGTTGTTGTTTGATGTGTTGTGTTTGTGTTGTTGTTGATGTGATTGTTGTTTGTTGTGATTGATGTTGTGTTTGTTGTGTGTTGTGATGTTGATTGTTGTGTTGTTTGATGTTGTGTGATTTTGTTGTGATTGTGTTTGTTGTGATTGTTGTGTGTGATTGTTGTGTTGTGTTTGTTTGTGTGTGTTGATTTGTTGTGTGATTGTTTGTGTGTTGATGTTGTGTTTGATGTTGTGTGATTGTTGTTGTTGTGATTGATGTTGTTGTGTTGTGTTGTGTTGATTGTTGTGTGATTGTTGTGTTGATTTGTGATGTGTGTTGTTGTTTGTGATTGTGTGTGTTGTGATGTGTTGTTTGTGATTGTTGATGTGTGTTGTGTGTTGTGTGATTGTTTGTTGATTGTTTGTGATGTTGTTGTTGTGTTGATGTTGTGTGTGTTGTTGATGTTTGTGTTGATGTTGTTGTGTGTTGTTGATGTGTTGTTGTGTGATGTTGTGTTTGTGTTTGTTGATGTTTTGTTGTGTTGTGTTGATTTGTTGTGTTGATGTTGTTGTGTTGTGATTGTTGTTGTGATTGTGTTGTGTTGATTTGTGATTGTGTGATGTTGTGTTTGTGTTGTTGTGTGTTTGTTGATTGTGTGTGTTGATGTGATTGTGTTGTGTTGTTGATGTGTGTTGATGTGTGTTGTGTGATTGTGTTGTTGTTGATGTGTTGATTGTGTTTGTGTGTTGTTGTTGATTGTTGTGTTGTTGTTGATTGTTGTTGTGTGATTGTGTTGTTTGATGTTGTGTTGTTGTGTGTTGTTTGTGTTGTGTTGTTGATGATTTGTGTGTTTTGTGTTGATTGTGTTGTGTGTTTGTGTTGTTGTTGTGTTGTTGATGTGTTGTGATGTTGTTGTTGATGTGTTGATTGTTGATGTTGATTTGTTGTGTTGTTTGTTGTTGATGTGATGTGATTTGTTGTGTTTGTGATTGTTGTGATGTGTTGTGTTGTGTTGTTGATTGTGTTGATTGTGTGTTGTGATTGTGTGTTGTGATGTGTGATTTGTTTGTGTGTTGATGATGTGTTGATTTGTGTTGTTGTGTTGTTGTTGTGATGTTGTGTGTTGTGTGATTGTGTTTGTTGTTGTTGTGTTGTGATTGTTGTGTTTGTTGTGTTGTTGATGTGTTTGTGTTGTTTGTTGATGTTGTGATTGTTTGTGTGTGATGTGTTTGATTGTGTTGTGTTTGTTGTGTTGATTGTGTTGTGTGTTGTTTGTGTTGATTGTGTTGTTGATGTTGTTGTTTGATGTGTGTGTTTTTGATTGTGTTGTGATTGTGTTGATTGATGTTGTTGTGATGTTGTGATTGTGTGTTGATGTTGTTTGATGTGTTGTTGTGTTTGTGTTGTGATTGTGATGTTTGTTGTTGTTGATGTTGATTTGTGTTGTTTGTGTGTTGATGTTGTGTTGATGTGTTGTGTTGTTTGATGTGTGTTTGTTGTTGTTGTTTGATGTTGTGTTGATGTTGTTGTGTTTGTGTTTGATGTGATGTTGTTGTTGATTGTGTGTGTTGTTGTTTGTTGATTGTTTGTGTTGTGATGTTGTTGTGTGATGTGTTGTTGTGTTGTGATTTGTTGTGTTGTGTGATTTGTTGTGTGTTGATGTGTTGTGTGTTGTGTGTGTTGTGTTGTGTTTGTGTGATTTGATTGTGTGTTGTGTTGTGTGATGTTGTTGATTGTGTTGTTTGTGTTGATGTGTGTGTTGATTGATTTGTGTTGTTGTGTTGTGTGTGATTGTTTGATGTGTTGTGTTGTTGTGATGTTGTGTTGTGATGTTGTTGTGTTTGATTTGTGATGTTGTGTTTGTGATGTTGTTGTTGTGATTGTGTGTTGTGTTGTTTGTTTTGTGTTGTGATGTTGTTGTGATGTTGTGATTGTGTTTGTGTGTTGTTTGATGTTGTGTGATTGTGTGTGATTGTGTTGTGATTTGTGTTGTTTGATGTTGTTGTGTTGTGTGATTGTTTGTGTTGTGTTGTGTTTGTTTGATGTGTTGATGTTGTTGTTGATTGTTGTGTGATTGTGTTGTTGTGTTTGTGTGATTGTTGTGTTGTGTTTGTTGTGATGTGTGTTGATTGTGTTGTGTGTTGTGATGTTTGTGTTGATGTTGTGTTGATGTGTTTGTTGTGATGTGTTGTTGTGTGTTGTGTGATTTTGATTGTTGTGTTGATTGTGTGTTGTTGTTGTGTTGTGATGTTGATGTTTGTGTGATTGTGTTGTGTTGTGTTTGATTGTGTGTTGTTGTTGTGATTTGTGTGTGATTGTTGTGTGTTGTTGTGTGTTTGATGTTGTGTTTGATTGTGTTGTGTGTTGTTTGATGTTGTTGTGATTGTGTGTTGTGATTGTTTGATGTTGTGTGTGTTTGTGTTGTGATGTTGTTGATGTGTTGTGTTGATTGTGATGTTTGTGATGTTGTGTTTGTTGTGTGTGATTGTGTTGTTGTTGTTGTGTTTGTGATGTGTTGTTTGTGTGATTGTGATTGTTTGTGTTGATGTTGTTGTGATGTGTTGATGTTGTTTTGTGATTGTTGTTGTTGTGTTTGATGTGTTGTTGTGATGTGATGTGTTGTGATTGTTTGTGTTGTTGTTGTGTGATTGTTTGATGTTGTGTGTGATTTGTGTTGATGTTGATGTGTTGTGATGTTGTGTTTGTTGTTTGTTGTGTTGTGTGATTGTGTTGTTGTTGTGTTGTGATGTGTTTTGATGTGTGTTGTTGTGTTGTGTTGTTGTGTGATTGTTGTGTTGTTGATTGTTGTGTTGTTGATGTTTGTTGTGTTTGTGATTGTTGTGTGATGTGTTGTTTGTGTGTTTGATGTTGTGTTTGTTGATGTTGTGTGTTGTGATGTGTTGTGTTGTGTTGTTGTTGTTGATGTTGTGATTGTTGTTGTGATGTTGTTTGTGATGTGTTGTTTGATGTGATGTGTTTGTGTTGTTGTGATGTGTTGTGATTGTGTTGTGTTTTGTTGTGTGATTGTGATTGATTGTGTTTGTGATTGTTGTGTTTGTGTGTTGTTGTTGTGATTGTGTGTTGATTGTGTTTGTGTGATGTTGTTTGTGTGTTGTGTGTGATTGTTGTTGATGTTGTTTGTGTGATGTGTTGTTGTGATTGTTGTTGTGTTTGTTGTGTGTTGTGTTGTGATGTTTGTTGATTGTGTTGATGTTTGTTGTGTGTTGTGTTGATGTGTTGTGTTGTTGTTGATGTTGTGTTGTGATTGTGTTTGTTGTGTTGTTGTGTTGTGTGTGTTGATTTGTGTGATGTTGTTGTTTGTGTTGATTGTGATTGTTTGTGATGTGTTGTGTTGTTGTGTGATTGTTGTTTGTGTGTTTGTTGATGTTTGTGATTGTTGTGTTGTTTGTGTGTTGTGTGTGATTTGTTGTTGTGTGTGTTTGTTGTGATGTTGTTGTTGATGTGTTTGTGTGTTGTTGTGTTGTGTGTGTGTTTGTTGTGTGATGTTGTGATTTGTTGTGTTGATTGTGTTTGTGTGTTGTTGTGTGTGTGATTTGTGTGTTTGTTGATGTTGTTGATGTTGTGTTGTGTGTTGATGTGTTGTTGTTGTTTGATGTGTTTGTGATTGTTTTTGTTTGTGTTGTGATGTTGTGTTGTGATGTGTGTGATTGTTTGTGTGTTTGTGTGATTGTTGTGTTGATGTTGTGTGTTTGTGATTGTGTTGTGTGTGATTTTGTGTTGTGATTGTGTGATGTGTTGTTGTGTTGTGTTGTTGTGTGATGTTGATGTGTTGTTGTGTTGTTGTGTTTGTTGTGTGATTGTTTGTTGTTGTTTGTGTGTTGTGATTGTGTTTGTGTTGTGTGTGTTTGTTGTTGTGATGTGTTTGTGATGTGTGTGTTGTTGATGTGTTTGTGTTGTGTTGTTGTGATGTGTTGTTTGTGTGTTGTGTGTGTTGTTGATGTGTGTTGTTTTGTTGTGTGATTGTTGTGTTGTGTTGTGATTGTGTTGTTGATTTGTTGATGTGTGTGTTGTGTTGTTGATTGTGTGTTGTTGTTTGATGTTTGTGTTGTTGTGTGATGTGTTGTTTGTGATGTTGTGATGTTGTGTTGTGTTGTTGTTGTTTGATGTGTGTTGTGATTGTTGTGTTGTTTGATGTGTTGTGTTGTGATTGTGTTGTTGTTGTGTTGTGTGTGTTGATTGTGTGTTGTGATTGTGTGTTGTGTTGTGTTGTTGTTGTGTGATTGTGTGTTGATGTTGTTGTGTTTGTTGTTGTTGTGTTTGTGTGTGATGTTGTTGATGTTGTGTTTTGTGATTGTTGTTGTTGTGTGATTGTGTTGTGATGTGTGTTGTGTTGTTGTGTTGTGATGTGTTGATTTGTTGTGTTGTTGTTGTGTTGTTTGTGATGTTGATGTGTTTGTGTTGTGTGATTTGTTGTGATTGTGTTGATGTTTGTTGTGTTGTGTGATGTGTTGTGTGATTTGTTGTGTGTTGTGTTGATTGATGTTGTGTGTTGTTGTGTGTTGTTGATGTTGTTGTTGTTGTTGATGTGTGTTTGTGTGTGATGTTGTTGTTTGTGTTGTTTGTGTGATGTTGTTGTTGTGTGTTGATTGTGTTGATGTTGTGTTGTGATGTTTGTGTTGTGATGTGTTGTTGTTGTGATTTGTGTGTTGTTGTTGATGTGTTGTGATGTGTGTTGTTGTGTTTTGTTGTGTTGTTTGTGATGTTGTTGATGTGTGTTTGTTGATGTTGTGTTGTTTGTGATGTGTTGTTGATGTGTTTGTTGTGTGTTGATTGTTGTGTTTGTGTTGTTGTGTTGTGATTGTGTGATTGTGTTGTGATGTGTTGTGTTTTGTGTTGTGTTGTGTGATGTTGTTGTTGTTTGTGTGTTGTGTTTGATGTGTGTGATTGTGTTGTTGTGTTGTGATGTGTGTTTGTGTTGTGTGTGTTGTGTTTGTGTGTTGTGTTGTGTGTTGTGTTTGTGATGTGTTGTGTGTTGTTGATTGTTTGTGTTGTTGTGTTGTTTGATTGTGTGTTGTGATTGTGTGTTTGTGATTGTGTGATTGTTGTTGATGATGTGTTGTTTGTGTTGTGTTGTGTGTTGTTGATGTGATTGTTGATGTGTGTTGTTGATTGTGTTTGTGTGATGTTTGTTGTGTTGTGTGTTGATGTTGTTGTTGTGTTTGTTGTGTTGTTGTGTTGTGTGTGTTTGATGTGTGATGTTGTGTTTTGTGTTGTGTGTTTGTGTGTTGTGATTGTGTGTTGTGTTGTTGTGATGTTGTTGTGATTGTTGTTGATGTGTTGTGATGTTGTGTTTGTGTTGTGTGTGATGTTTGTGTGATGTTTGTGTGTGTTTGATTGTTGTGATGTTGTGTGTGTGATTGTGTTGTTGTGTTTTGATGTGTGTGTTGTGATTGTGTTGTGATGTTGTTGTGATGTTGTTGTGTTTGTGTGTTGATTTGTTGTGTTTGTTGTGTTGTGTTGTGATTGTTGATGTGTTGTGTTGTTGTTGTGTTTGTGATTTTGTTGTGTGTTGATTGTTGTGTGTTGTGTGATGTTGTTTGTGTGTTGATGTTTGTGATGTGTTGTGTTGATTGTTGATTGTTGTTGTGTTGTTGTTGTGTTGTGATTGTTGTTTGATGTTGTGTTTGTGTTGTTGATTGTTGTTGTTTGTGTGTTGTTGTGATGTGTGTTGTTGTGATTGTTGATGTGTGATTGTGATGTGTTGTGTGATGTTTGTGTGTTGTGTTGTGATGTTGTTGTTTGATGTTTGTGTGATTGTGTTGATGTGTGTTGTTGTTGTGTGTTGTTTGATGTGATTGTTGTGTGTTGTGTTTTGTTGATTGTGTGATTGTGTTGTTTGATGTTGTGTTTGTTGTGTGTGTTGTGTTGATGTTGATGTTGTTGATGTTGATGTTGATGTGTTGATGTGTGTTGTTTGTTGTTTGTGTTGATGTGTTTGTGATGTGTGTTTGTTGTGTGTGTTGATTGTTGTTGTGTTGTGATTGTTGATGTGTTGTGTTGTTTGTTGTGTGTGTGATGATTGTGTTTGTTGTGATGTTGTTGTGTTTTGTGTGTGTTGTGTTGTTGTGTTTGTGATGTTGTGTTGTTGTTGTGTTGATTGTGTTGTGTTGATTGTTTGTGATGTGTTGTGTTGATGTGTTTGTGTTTGTGATTGTGTTGTGTGATGTGTTGATGTTGTGTTGTTGTTGATGTGTGATGTGTTGTGATGTTGTTGTGTTGTGTGATGTGTTGTGTGTGATTTGTGTTGTGTTTTGATGTTGTGTGATTGATGTTGTGTGTTGTTGTGATGTTGTTGTTGTGTTTGATGTGTGTTGTGTGTTGTGTTGTGTGATTGTTTGTGATTGTGATGTTTTGTGTTGATTTGTGTTTGTGTGATTGTTGATGTTGTGATTTGTGTGTGTTGTTGATGTGTGTTGTGTGTTGTGATTGTTGTTTGTGTTGTGATGTTGTTGTGTTGTGTTGTGATTGTGATGTTGTTGATGTGATGTGTGTGATTGTTTGATTGTGTTGTGTGATTGTGTTGTGTTGTGTTTGATGTGTTGTGTGTTGTGTGTTTGATGTTGTGTGATTGTGTGTTGTTGATGTTGTGTTGTGATTGTTGATGTTGTTTGATGTGTGTTGTGTGATGTTGTTTGTTGTTGTGTGATGTTGTGTTGTTGATGTGTGTTGTGTTGTTTGATGTGTGATTGTGTTGTTTGTGTTGTGATGTGTTGATGTTTGTTGTGATGTGTTGTGATTGTTGTGTGTTGTTGTTGTGTTTGATGATTGTGTTGTTTGATTGTGTGATTGTGTTGTTGTTGTGTGATTGTTGATGTTTGATGTGTTTGTTGTTGTGATTGTTGATTGTTGTGATGTGTTGTTGTGATTTGATGTGTTGTGTTGATGTTTGTTGATGTGTTGTTGATGTTGTGATTGTGTTGATGTGTTGTTGTGATGTTGTTGTGATGTGTGTTGTGTGTTTGTGATTGTGATGTTGTGTTGTGTGTTTGTGATTGTTGTTTGTGTGTGTTGATGTGTTGTGTGTTTGTGATTGTTGTGTGATTGTGTGTTGTTGTGTTGTGATGTTGTTTGTGTGATTGTTGTGTTTGTTGTGTTGTTGTGTTGTGATGTGTGATTGTGTGTTGATGTGTTTGATTGTGTTGATGTTGTGTGTTGTGATGTGTTTGTTGTTGATTGTTGTGATGTTGTTGTTTGTGATGTTTGATTGTGTGATGTGTTGTGTGTGATTGTGTTTTGTGTGATGTTGTGTGTGTGTTGTGTGTTGTGTGATTGTGTGTTGATGTGTGTTGTGTTGTGTGATGTTGATGTTGTGTGATGTTTGTGTGTTTGTTGTTGATGTTGTGTTGTGATGTTTGATGTGTTGTGTTGATGTTGTGATGTGATTGTTGTTTGATGTGTTGATGTTGTTGTTTGTGTGATGTGATTTGTGTTGTGTTTGTGTTGATGTGTGTGTTGTTGTGATTGTGTGTTGATTGTTGTGTGTGATGTTGTGTTGATGTTGTTGTGTTGTGATTGTGTGTTGTGATTGTGTTGTGTGATGTTGTGATGTTTGTTGTGATTGTGTGATGTTGTTGTTGTGTTGTTGTGTGATTGTGTGATGTGTTGTTGTGTGTGTTGATTTGTGTTGTTGTTGTGATGTGTTGTGTTGATTGTTGTTGTGTTGTTGTGTTGTGATGTTGTTGATTGTGTTTGTGTGTTGTGTTGATTGTTGATTGTGTTGTGTGATTGTTGTTTTGATGTTGTGTTGTGTGATTGTGTTGTGATTTGTTGTTTGTGTTTGATGTGATTGTTGTTGTTGTGTTGATGTTTGTGTTGTGTTGTTGTTGTGTGATTGTTGATGTTGTGTGTTGTTGTGATTTGTGTGTTGTGTTTGATGTTGTTGTTGTGTTGATGTTTGTGTTGATGTTGTTGTGTTGATGTGTGTGATTGTTGTGTTTGTTGATTGTTGTGTTGTGTTTGATGTGTTGTTGTTGATGTTTGTGTGATTGTGTTTGTTGTGTTGTTGTTGATGTGTTTGTGTTGTGTGATTTGTGTGATGTTGATTGTTTGTTGTTGATGTGTTGTTGTGTGATTTGTGTTGTGATGTGTTTGTGTTGTGTGATTGTGTTGATTGTGTTGTTTGTGATTGTGTTGTTGTGTTGTGATTGATTGTGTTGTTGATGTGTTGTGTTGTTGATGTTGTTGATGTGTTTTGTGTTGATGTGTTGTGTTGTTGTGATTTGTGTTGTTGATGTTGATGTGTTGTGATGTTTGTTGTGTGTTGTGTTGATGTGTGTTGTTGTGATTGATTTGATGTGTGTTTGTGTTGTTGTTGTTGATGTTGTTGTGTTGTGTTGTTGATGTTTGTGTTGTGTGTGTTTGATGTTGTGATTTGTTGTTGTGTTGATGTGTGATTGATGTGTTGTTTGTTGTTGTGATTGTTGTGTTGTGTTGATTTGTTGTGATGTGTGTTGTTGTTGTGTGATTGTGATTTGTGTGTTGTGTGATTGTTGTGTGTTGATGTTGTTGTTGTGATGTGTGTTGATGTTGTGTTGTTGTGTGATTGTTGTTGTGTTTGTGTTTGATGTGATGTTGTTGATGTTGTGTGTTTGTGTTGTGTGTGTGATTGTGTTGTTTGTGTTTGTGTTGTGTTGATGTGTTTGTTGTGTGTTGTGTTGATGTTGATGTTGATGTGATTGTTGTTGTGTGTTGATTGTGTTGATGTTGTTGTTGTGTTGATTTGTGTTGTTGATGTGTGATGTTGATTGTGTTGTGTGTGTTGTGATGTGTTGTGTTGTGTGATTGATGTGTTGTGTTGTTGTGTGATGTTGTTGATGTTGTTGTTGATGTGTTGTGTTGTTTGTGATGTGTGTGTGTTGATGTTGTTGTGTTGTTGTGTTGTTGTTGTGATGTTTGTGTTGTGTTTGTGTTGATGTGTGATGTTGTTGTGTGTGTTGTGATGTTTGTTGTTGATGTGTTGTTTGATGTGTGTTGTGTGTGATGTTGATGTTGTTGTGTGTGATGTGTTGTTGTTGATGTGTTTGTGTTGTGATGTGTTTGTGATGTTGTGTTGTGTGATTGTTTGATGTTGTGTGATTTGTTTGTGTGATGTGTTGTTGTTGTGATGTTGATTGTGTGTGTGTTTGATGTGTGTGTTTGTGATTGTTGTTTTGTGTTGTGTTGATTGTTGTTTGTGTGTGTTGATTTGATTGTGTTGATGTGTTGTGTTTGTGTTGATGTTGTGTGATTGTGTTTGATGTTGTTGTGTTGATTGTTGTTGTGTTGTGTTTGTGATGTTGTGTTGTGTTTGTGTTTGTGATTGTGTGTGTTTGTGTTGTTTGTGTGTTGATTGTGTGATTGATTGTTGTTGTGATTGTGTTGATTTGTTGTGTTGTTGTTGTGATTGTTGTGTGTTGTGTGTTGATTGTGATTTGTTGTGTGATGTGTTGTGTTGTTGTTGATTTGTGTTGTTGTTTGTGTGATGTTGTGTTGTTGTGATGTTGTGTGTTGTGTGTTGTGTTGTGATTGTGTTGTTGTGATTGTGTGTTGTTGTTGTGTTGTGATGTGTTGTGATTGTTTGTTGTGATTGTTGTTGTTGTGTGATTTGTTGTTGATGTGTGTTGTTGTGTGATTGTGTTGTGATGTGTTGTTGTGATTGTTGTGTTGTGTTGTTGTTGTGATGTGTTTGTGATTGTTTGTGTGATTGTTGTGATTGTGTTTGATGTTGTGTGTTGTGTGTTGTTGTGTTGTGTGTTGTTTGTGTTGTGTTTGTGATGTGTGTTGTGATTTTTGTTGTTGTGTGTTGTGTGTGTGATGTTGTGTTGTGTTGTGATGTTGTTGTTGTTGTGTTGTTGTGTTGTTTGTGTGATTTGTGTTGTGTGATTGTTTGTGATGTTGTTGTGTTTTGTTGTTGTGTGTTGATGTGTGTGTTGTGTGATTGTTGTGATGTTGTGTTGTTTGATGTGTTGTTGTTGTGTGTTTGTTGTGTGTGTTTGTTGTTGATGTTGTTGTGTGTTTGTTGTGTTGATGTTGTTGTGTGTTTGTTGTTGTGTTGTTGATGATTGTGTTGTTGTTGTGATTGTTGTGATTGTGTTGTTGTTGTGTTGTGTGTTGTGTGTGTTGATGTTGTGTGATTGTTGATGTTGTGTGTGTTGTTGTGTTGATGTTGTGATTGTTGTGATTGTTGATTGTGTTGTGTTTGTGTGTTGTTGTGTTGTGTTTGTGATGTTGTTGATTTGTGTGTGTTGTTTGATTGTTTGTGTTGATGTTTGTGATTTGTGTGTGTTGTGTTGATGTTTGTGTTGTGATTGTTGTGTGTGATTGTTTGTTTGTGTTGTGTGATGTGTTGATGTTGTGTTTGTGTTGTGTTGTGTTGTGTGATTGTGTGTTGTTTGTGTTGTGTTGATGTGTTGTTGATTTGTGTGTTGTTGATGTTTGTGTTGTTGATGTGTTGTGATGTTGTGTTGATTGTTTTGTGTTGATGTGTTGTGTGATTTGTTGTTTGATTGTGTTGTTGTTGTTGTTGTGTGTGTTTGTTGTGTTTGTTGATGTGTTGTGTGTTGTTGTGTTGTGATGTGTGTTTGATGTTGTGTGTTGTTTGTGTTGTTGTGTTGTGTGTTTGTTGTGTTGATGTGTGTTGTTGTGATGTTGTGTGATTGTGTGTTGTGTTGATGTGTGTGTTGTGTGATTGTTGTGTTGTTTTGATGTGTTGTGTTGTTGTTGATTTGTTGTGATGTTGTGTGTTGTGTTGTTGTTTGATTGTGTGATGTTGTGTTGTGTGTTGTTTGTGATTGTGTTGTGATGTTTGTGTTGTTGTGTTGTGTTTGTGATTGTTGTGATTTGTTGTTGATGTTGTTGTGTTGTGTTGTTTGTGTGATGTGTGTTGTGTTGTTGATTTGTGTTGTTTGTGTGTTGATGTTGTTTGTGTGATTGTTGTGATTGTTGTGTTGTTTGTTGTGATGTTGTGTTGTTGTTGTGTGATTGTGTTTGATTTGTTTGTGTGTTGTTGTGATGTTGTGTTGTTGATGTTGTTTGTTGTTTGTGTGTTTGTGTGATGTTGTTGTGATGTTGTGTTGATGTGATTGTGTTGTTGTGTTGATGTGTTTGTTGTGATTGTTTGTGTTGTGTTGTTGTGTTGTTTGTGATGTTTGTTGTGTGTGTTGTGTGATGTTGTGTTGATTGTTGTGTTGTTGTTTGATTGTGTTGTGTGATTGTGTGTTGTGTTGTGATTGTTTGTGTTGATTGTTGTTGTTGATTTGTGTTGTGTGTTGTGATTTGATGTGTGTTGTGTGTGATTGTTGTTGTTGATGTTGTTGTGATTGTGATTGTTGTTTGTTGATGTTGTTGTGTTTTGTTGTGATTTGTGTGTTGATTGTTGTTGTGTGATTTGTTGTTGTGTGTGTTGTGTGTGATTGTGTTGTGTGTTGTGTTGTTGATGTGTTGTTGATGTTTGATTGTGTTGTGTGTTTGTGTGTTTGTGTTGATGTTGTTTGTTGTTGTTGTGTGTTGTTGATGTTGTTGTGTGTTGTGTTGTTTGTGTGTTGTGTTGTGTTGTGTGATTGTGTTTGTTGATTGTTGTGTTGTGTGTTGTTTGATGTTGTGTGTTGATGTGTTGTTTGTGTGATTGTTGTGTTGTTGTGTGTTGTGATTGTTGTGTGTTGTGTGTTTGTTGTGTGATTGTTTGTGTGTTGATTGTTTGTGTGTTGTGTTGTGATGTTGTGTTTGATGTTGTGATTTGTGATTGTGTTGTTGTGTGTTTGTTGTTTGTGTGTGATTTGTGTTGTTTGATGTGTTGTGTTGTGTGTTTGTTGTTTGATTGTGTTGTGTGTTGTGTTGTTGATGTTTGTTGTGTTGTTTGTGATGTTGTGTTGTTGTTTGTGTTGATGTTGTGATTGTTGATTGTGTGTTGTGTGATTGTTGTGTTGTGTTGTTGATTTGATGTTGTTGATGTGTTTGTGTTGATGTGTTGTTGTTGTGTTGATTTTGTGTTGTGATGTGTTGTGTTGTGTGTGTGTGTTGTTTTGTGTGATTGTGATGTGTTGTTTGTGTGTGTTGTGTGTTGTGTGTTGTTGTGTTGTGTTGTTGTTGTTGTGATGTTGTTGTGTTTGTTTGATGTGTTGTGTTGTGATTGTGTTGTTGTGATGTTGTTGTGTTGTGTTGTGTTGTTTGTGTTTGTGTGTGTTGATGTTGTGTTGTGTTGTTGTGTTGTTTGTGATGTGTGTTGTGTTTGTTGTGTTGTTGATGTGTGTGTTTGTGTTGATTGTGTTGTTTGTGTGTTGTGATGTTGATTTGTTGATGTTGTGTTGTTGTGTTTGTGTTTGTGTTGATGTTGTGATTGTTGTTGTGTTGTTTGTTGATTGTGTGTGATGATGTTGTTGTGTTGTGATTGTGTGATTGTTGTTGTGTTGTTGTGATTGTGATGTTGTGTGATGTTTGTGATTGTTGTGTGTGATGTGTGTTGATGTTTGTGTGTTTGTGATTGTGTTTGTTGATTGATGTTTGATGTTGTTTGTGTTGTGATGTTGTTGTTGTGTTTGTGTGATTTGTGTGTTGATTGTTGATGTGTTTTGATTTGTGTGTTGATTGTTGTGATGTTGTTGTGTTGTTGTTTGTGTTGATTGTGTTGTTGATGTGTTGTGTGTTGTTTGTGTTGATGTTGTTGTTGATGTGTGTGATTTGTTGATGTTGTTGTGTTGTGTGTTGTTGTGATGTGTGTGTTTGTTGATGTGTGTGTTGATTGTTGTGATTTGTGTGATGTTTGTGTTTGTGTTGTTGTTGTGATTGTGTGTTGTTGTTGTGTGATTGTGTGTTGTGTTGTGATTGTGTTTGATTGTGTTGTTTGTTTGTGTTTGATTGATTGTGTGTTGTTGTTGTGTTGATTGTTGATGTGTGTTTTGATGTGTTGTGTTGTGTTGTTGATGTTTGTGTTGTTGTTGTGTTGTGATGTTGTTTGTTGTGATGTGTTTTGATGTGTTGTGTTGATTGTTGTGTTTGTTGTTGTTGATTTGTGTGATTGTTGTTGTGTTGTGATTGTGTTTGTGTGATTGTGATTGTTGTTGTTGTTTGATGTTGTTGTTGTGTGATTGTTGTTGATGTGTTGTGTGTTGTGTTTGATGTTTGTGTGATGTTGTGTTGATGTTGTTTGTGTTGTTTGTGATGTTGTTTTGTTGTGTGTTGTTGATGTGTTGTTGTTGATGTTTGTGTTGTGATTGTGTTGTGTTGTGTGTTGTGTTGTGTTGTGTGTTGTTGTGTGATTGTTTGTGATTGTGATTGTTTTGTTTTGTGTTGTTTGTGTTGTTTGATGTTGTTGTTGTGTTGATTGTGTTGTTTTGTGTTGTTGATGTGTGTTGTTGATGTTGTTGTGTGTTGTGTGTTGATTGTTTGTTGATGTTGTTTTGATGTGTTGTGATTGTGTTGTGTTGTGTTGATTGTGTTGTTGTGATGTTGTTGTTGTGATTGTTGTGTTGTGATGTGTGTGTTGTTGTGTTGTTGTTTGATGTTTGTGTGTGTTGTTGTGTTTGTGTGATTTTGTGTTGTTGATGTTGTTGTTGTGTTGATGTTTGTGATTGTGTGTTGTTGTTGATTTGTGATTGTGTGATTGTTTTGTGTGTTGTTTGTGTGTGATTGTGTTTGTGTGTTGATGTTGTGTGTTGTGTTTGATTGTGTTGATGTGTTGTTGTGTGTTTGTTGATGTTTGATTTGTGTTTGTTGTGTTGTTGTGTGATTGTGTTGTGTTGTGATGTTGTTGTGATTGTTTGATGTTGTTGTGTGTTGTGTTGATTTGTGTGTTGATGTGTGTTGTGTGTTGTTGATGTTGTTGTTTGTGATTGTTGTGTTGTTGTTGTGATTGTGTTTGTTGTTGTTTGTGTTGTTGATGTTGTTGTTTGTGATGTTTGTGTTGTGTGTTGTGTTGTGTGTTGATGTTGTGTGATTGTTGTGTTGTGTGTTTGTTGTTGATGTTGTTGATGTGTTGTGTTGATTGTTTGTTGTTGATTGTTGTGATTTGTGTGTTGTGTTGATTTGTGATTGTGTGTTTGTTGATTGTGATTGTTGTTGATGTGTGTTGTGTGATTGTTGTTGTGTGTTTGTTGTGTGATTGTTGTGTTGTTGTTGTGTTGATTTGTGATTGTGTTGTTTTGTGTTGTGTTGTTGATGTGTTGTTGATGTGTGTTGTGTTGTTGTGTTGTGTTGTGTGTGATTGTTGATTTTGTTGTGTTGATGTGTTGTTGTGTTGATGTTGTGTTGATTTGTTGATGTTGTGTTGTTTGTGTTGTTGTGTTGATGTTGTGTTTGTTGTGTTGTGATTGTGTGTGTTTGTGTGATTGTTGTTGATGTGATTGTGTGTGTGATTTTGTTTGATTGTTGTGTTTGTGATGTTGTGTTGTTGTGTTGTTGTGATTTGTGTTGTGTTGTGTTGTTGTTGATGTTGTTGTGTTGTGATTTGTGTGTTGTGTGTTTGATTGTTGATGTGTGATGTTGTGTTGTGTGTTGATGTTGTGTTGTTGTTGATTGTGTGTTGTGTTGTGTTGATGTGTGATTGTGTTTTGTTGATGTGTGTTGTGTGTTGTTGTTTTGTGTTGTGTTGTGTGTTTGTTGTTGTGTGTTGTGTTTGTTGTTGATTGTGTTGTTTGTGTTGTTGTGTTGTTGATGTGTTGTGTGTGTGTGTTTGTGTTGATTGTGTTGTTGTGATTGTGTTTGTGATTGTTGTTGTTGATGTTGTTGTGTTTGTGATGTTTTGTGTTGTGTTTGTTGTGATTGTGTTGTGTGTTTGATTGTGTGTTGATTTGATGTGATGTGTTTGTGTTGATGTTGTGTTGTGTTGTGATTGTTGTGTGATTGTGTTGTTGATGTGTTGTGTGTTTGTTGATTGTGATTTGTGTGTTGTGTTTGTTGTGTGATTGTGTTGTTGTTTGTTTGTGTTGTTGTGTGATTGTGTTTGTTGTGATTGTGTTGATGTGTGATTTGTTGTGTGTTGTTGATGTTTGTTGTTGTGTGATTGTGTGTTTGTGTTGATGTTGTTGTGTGATTTGTTGTTTGATGTGATTTGTGTGTTGTGTTGATTGTGTTGATTTGTGTGTGATTGTTGTGTTGTTGATGTTGTGTTTGTTGTGTTGATGTTGATGTGTGTTTGTTGTTTTGTTGTGTGTTGTTGTGATGTTGTGTTTGTGATTGTTGTGATTTGTTGTTTTGTGTGTTTGTGTTGTGATGTTGTTGTGATGTTGTGTGTTGTTGTGTGTTTGTGTTGTGTTGTGTTTGTGTGTGTTGTGTTTGATGTGTTGTTGTGATGTTGTTGTGTTTGTGATGTGTTGTTGTGTTGTTTGTGTTGTGTTGTGATGTTGTTGTGTGTTGTTGTTTGATGTGATTTGTGTGATTGTTGTTGTGATTGTTTTGTTTGTTGTGTTGTTGATGTTGTGTTGTTGATGTGTTGTTGTTGTTGTGATGTGTTGTGTTGTGTTTGTTGATGTTTGTGTTGTTGTGATTGTGTGATTGTTTGTTGATGTTGTTGTTGATTTGTTGTGTTGTGTTGTGTGTTGATTGTGTTGATTGTGTTGTGTTTGTGTGTTGTTTGTGTTGTGTGATGTTTGTTTGTGATGTTGTTTGTTGTTGATGTGTTGATGTTGATTGATGTTGTTTGTGTGTTGTGTGTTGTTTGTGATTTGTTGTGTTGTGTGTGATGTTGTTGATGTTGTGTGTTGTGTTGTTGATGTTGTGTGATT
Source organism: Pseudopleuronectes americanus (assembly GCA_038501795.1). Classification (NCBI taxonomy): domain Eukaryota; kingdom Metazoa; phylum Chordata; class Actinopteri; order Pleuronectiformes; family Pleuronectidae; genus Pseudopleuronectes; species Pseudopleuronectes americanus. Next base: position 64,584 of record JBAMIH010000102.1, on the reverse strand, counting down.
GTGTTTGTGATTGTTGTGTTGTGTTGTTGTTGATGTTGATGTTGTGATGTTGTTGATTTGTTGTGTGATGTTTGTGTGATGTTGTTGTTGATTGTTGTGTGTTTGTGTTGTTGATGTGTTGTGTTTGTGATGTTGTTGTTGTTTGTGTTGTGTGATTGTTGTGTTGTTTGATGTTGTGTTGTGTGATTGTTGTGTTTGTTGTGATGTGTTGTTTGTGTTGTTGTGATTGTTGTTGTGTGTGTTGATTGTGATTGTTGTTTGTGATGTGTTTGTTGTGATTGTGTGTGATGTTGTTGTGTGTTTGTGTTGTTGATGTGTTGTGATTGTGTTGTGTGATTTTGTTGATTGTGTGATGTTTGTTGTGTTGTTGTTGTGATTGTGTTTGATTGTGTGATGTGTTGTTGTGATGTTGTTGTGTGATTGTGTTGTGTTTTGTGTGTTGTTGTGTTTGTGTTGTGATGTTGTTGTGATTGTTTGTTGTTTGTGATTGTTGATGTTGTGTTGATTGTGTGTTGTTGTGATGTGTTTGTTGTGTTGTTGTGTTGTTGTGTGTGATGTTGTTTTGATGTTTGTTGTGTTTGTTGATGTTGTGTGTGTTGTGTGATTGTGTTTGTTGATGTTGTGTTGTTTGTGTTTGATTGTGTTTGTTGATTGTGTTGTGTTGATTTTGTGTTGTGATTTGTTGATTTGTGTTGTGTTGTGTTGATTTGTTGTTTGTGTTGATGTTTGTTGTGTGTTGTTTGTGATGTGATTGTGTTGATTTGTGTTGTTGTGATGTGTGTTGTTTGTGTTGTTGATGTGTTGTTGTGTTGATTTGTTGTTGTTGTGATTGTTGTGTTGTGTGTTGTTGTGATTGTTGATGTTTGTGTGTGTTGTGTGATTGTTGTTGTTGATGTGTTGTGTGTGATTGTTGTTGATTTGTTGTGTTGATTGTTGTTTGTGTGTGTTGTGATTTGTGTTGTTGTGTTTGTTGTTGATGTGTTTGTTGTGTGTGTTGTGTTGATTTGTTGTGTTTGTGTTGTTGTGATTGTTGTGTTGTGATTGTTTGTGTTGTGTTTGTTGTGTTTGTTGATGTGTTGTTGTGTTGTGTTGTTGTGTGTTTGTGTTGTGATTTGTTGTTGTGTTGATTGTTGTTGATTTGTGATGTTGTTGTGATGTTGTTGTGATTGTTGTGTGTGTTGTTGTTGTGTTTGTGTGTGATTGTGTGTTGTTTGTGTGTTGTGTTGTTTGATTTTGTGTTGTGATGTGTGATGTTGATGTTGATTGTGTGTGTTGTTGTTGTTTGTGATGTTGTTGTTTTGTGTTGTGTGATTGTGTTGATGTTGTTGTGTTTTGTGTGATTGTTTGTGTTGTGTGTTGTGTGATTGTTGTGTTGTGTGTGTTGTTGTGATGTGTTTGTTGTGTGTTGATGTTGTGTTGTTGTTTGTGTTTGTTGATGTTTGTGTGTTGTGTGTGTTGTTGTTTGTGTGTGATTGTGTTGTTGTGTGATTGTTGTGTTTGTGTTGTGTTGTTGATGTTGTGTGTTGTGTTGTGATTGTTTGTTGTGTGTTTGTGTTGATGTTGTGTTGTGTGATTGTTTGTGTTGTTGTTGATGTTGTGATGTTGTTTGTGTTTGTGTTGTGTTTGTGATTGTGTTTGTGTTGTGTGTGTTGTTTGTGATTGTTTGTGTTGTGTGTTTGTTGTGTGTTTGTTGTGATGTTGTGTGTTGTGTTGTGTTGTGATTGTTGTTGTGATGTGTTGTGTGTTGTTGTGTTTGTGATTGTGTTGTGTTGTTGATGTGTGTGTGTTGATGTTGTTTGATTGTGTTGTTGTTGTTTGTTGATGTTTGTTGTGATGTTGTTGTTTGTTGTTGTGTGTTGTTGATGTGTGTTTGTTGATGTTGTGTTGTTGTTGTGTTGTGTTGTTGTTGTGATTTGTTGTGTGTTGATGTTGTGTTGTTGTTTGTGATGTTGTGTTGATTTGTTTGTGATTGTGTGTTGTTTGTTGTGTTGTGTTTTGATTGTGTGATGTGTTGTTTGTGTTGTGTTGTTGTGATTGTTGTGTGTTGATGTTGTTGTGTTGTTTGTGTTGTGATGTTGTTGTTGTTGTTGATTGTTGTTGTGTGTGTGTTTGTTGATTGTGTGTGTTGTTGTGATTGATTGTTTGTGTGTTGTTGTGTTTGTTGATTGTGTGATTGTGTGTTGTTGTTGATGTTTGTGTTGTTGTGTTGTTGATTTGTGTGTTGATGTGTTGTTTGTGTGTTGTGTGTTTGATGTTGTGTGTTGTGATGTGTTGTGTGTTTGTTTGTGTTGTTGATGTGTTGTGTGTTTTGTGTTGTTGTTGATGTGTTGATGTTTGTGTGTTGTGATGTTGATGTTGTTGTGTTGTTGTTGTGTTGTTGTGTGATTTTGTGTTGTGATGTGTTTGATTGTTGTTGATTGTGTTGTGTTGTTGTGTGATTGTTTTGTTGTGTTGTGATGTGTTTGTGATGTTGTTTGATGTTGTGTTTGTTGTTGTGATTTGTGTTGTTGTGTTGTGTTGTGTTTGATGTTGTTTGTTGATGTTTGTGTTGTGTTGTGATGTTGTGTTTGTTGATGTTGTGATTGTTGTTGATTGTGTGATTTGTGTGTTGTTTGTGATTGTTGTGTTGATGTTGTGTTGATGTGTGATTGTTGTGTTGTGTTGTGTTGTTGTGATGTGTGATTTGTTGTTGTGATTGTTTGTGATTTGTTGTGTTGTTGTGTTGATGTGTTTGTGTTGTGTGTTGTTGTGTTGTTTGTTGTTGTGTTGATTGTTGTGTTGTGTTTGTGTGATGTGTTGTTGTGTGATGTTGTTGTTTTGTGTGATTTGTGTGTTGTGTTGATTTGTTGTGTTGATGTGTTTGTTGATGTGTTGTGTTGTGATGTTGTGTTGTGTTTGTTGATTGTGTGTTGTTTGTGTTGATGTGTTGATGTGTTGTTTGTTGTGTTGTGTGATTGTTGTTGTGATTGTGTTGTGTGTTGTTGTGTTGATGTGTTGTTTGTGTTGATTGTGTGTTGTGTGTTTGTGTGATTGTGTTGTGTTGTTGTGTTGTGATGTTGATGTTGTTGTTGTGTTTGTTGATTGTGTTTGTGTGTTGTTGATGTTGTTGTGTTTGATTGTGTTGTGTGTGTTGTGTGTTGTGTTGTTGTTGATTTGTTGATGTGTGTGTTTGTTGTTGATTGTGTGTTTGTGTGTTGTGTTTGTGTGTTTGTGTGATTGTTTGTTGTTGTGTGTTGTTTGTGATGTGTTTGTGTGTGTTGTTGTGTTGTGATGTGTTGTTGTGATGTGTTGTGTTGTGTTGATTGTTTGTTGTGTGTGTTGTGTTGTGTTTGTTGATGTGTTGTTGTTGTGTGTGTTGTTTGTTGTTGTGTGTGTTGTTGTGTTTGTGTTGTTGATGTGTGTGTTGTGATTTGTTGTTGTGTGTTGTTGTGTTGTGTTGTGTGTTTGATGTGTTGTTGTTGTGTGTGATTGTGTTGTGTTGTTGTGTTGATGTTGTGTGTTGTGTGATTGTTGTGTTGTGTTGTTGTGTGTTGTTTGTTGTGTGATTGTTGTTTGTTGTGATGTGATTGTTGTGATGTTGTGTGTTGTTTGTGTTGTTGTGTGTGTTGTTGTTGTGTTGTGTTGTTGTTGTGTGTGATGTTGTGTGTGATGTTTGTTGTTGTGATGTGTGTGATTGTTGTGTGTTTGTTGTGTTGTGATTGTTGTGTTGTGTTGTTGTGTGTTTGTGTTGTGATGTTGTGTTGTTGATTGTGTTTGTGTTGATTGTTGTGTGATTGTTGTGTTGATTGTGTGTGATGTTGTGTTGATGTTTGTTGTGTTGTGTTGTGTGTTGTTTGTGTGTTGTTGTTGTGTTGTTTGTTGATGTTGTGTGTTGTGTGTGTTTGTGATGTGTTGATTTGTGTTTGTGATGTGTTGTGTTGTGTTGTTGTGTGATGTGTGTTGTTGTTGTGTTGTTGATGTTTGTTGATTGTTTGTGTTGTGTGTTTGTGTTGTGTGTTGATGTTGATTGTGTGTTGTGTGATGTTGTGTTTGTTGTTGTTGATGTGTTTTGTGTTTGTGTGTTGTGTTGTGATTGTGTTTGTTGTGATGTTGTGTTGTGTGTTGTGTTTGATTGTTGTGTGTTGTTGATTGTTTGTGATTGTTGTGTTGTTGTGTTGTGTGTTGATTGTTGTGTGTTTGTGTGATGTGTGTTTGTTGTGTGTTGTGTTGTTGTGTTGTGATTGTGTTTTGATTGTGTGTTGTTTGATGTTTGTGTTGTTGTTGTTGTGTGATGTGTGTTGTGATTTGTGTGTTGTGATGTGTTGTTGATGTTGTGTTGTTGTGTTGTTGATTTGTGTGTGTTTGTGTTGTGTTGATGTGTGATTGTTGTGTTGTGTTGTTGTGTGATTTGTGTTGTGTTGTTGTGTTTTGATTGTGTTTGTTTGTGATGTGTGTGATTTTGTGTTGTGTGTTGTGTTGTGTTGTGTTTGTGTGTTTGTTGTTGTGTGTGTTTTGTGTTGATGTTGTGTTGTGATGTGTGATTTGATTGTTGTTGTTGTGTTGATGTTGTGTGATTTGTTGTTGTGTTGATTGTGTTGATGTGTGTTGTTGTGTTGTGTTGATGTGTTGTGTGATTGTTGTTTGATGTTGTGTGTGTTGTGTTGTGTGTGATGTTGTTGTGTTGATTGTGTTTGTGTTTGTGTGTTGTTTGTTGTGTTGATTTGTGTTGTTTGTTGTGTGTTGTGATTGTGTGTTTGTGATGTTGTTGTGTGTGTTGATGTGTGTTTGTTGTTTGATTGTGTGTTGTGATGTGTTGTTGATTGTGTGTTGTTGTTGATGTTGTGTTGTTGTGTTGTGTGTTGTTGTTGTGTTGTGATGTGTTGTGTTTGTTGTGTTTGATGTTGTTGTTGATTGATGTTGTGTTGTTGTTGTGTTGTGTTGATGTTGTTGTGTGTTGTGTGTGTGTTGTTGATGTTTGTTGGTTGTTGTGTTTGTGTTGATTGTTGTGTTGTGTTTGTGTTGTGTTGTTGATGTGATGTTGTGTTGATGTTGTTGTTGATGTGTTGTGTTGTGATTGTTGTTGTTGTGTTGTGTTTGTTGTGTGTTGTTGTGTTGATGTGTGTTGATTTGATGTGTTGTGTTGTGTGTTGTGATTGTTGTGTTGTGATTTGTGTTGTTGTTGTGATTGTTTGTTGTGTGTTGTTTTGTGTTGTGTTTGTGATGTGTTGTGTGATTTGTTTGTTGTGTGTGTTTGTGTGATTGTGTGTGTGTTGTTGATGTTTGTGTTGTTGTTTGATGTGTTGTGTGATGTTGTTGATGTTGTGATTGTTTGTGTGTTGTGTTGTTGTGATGTTGTTTGTGTGTTGTGTGTTGTTTGTGTTGTTGTTGTTTGATGTGTTGATTTGTGTGTTGTGTTGTTGATGTTGTGATTGTGTTGTGTTGTTGATGTGTTGTTGTGTGTTGTGATTGTGTGTTTGTGTGATGTGTTTGTTGATTGTTGTGTTGTGATGTGTGTTGTTGATGTTGTTGTGATTGTTGTTGTTGTGATTGTGTGTTGTGTTGTTGTGATTGTGTGTTTGTGTTTGTGATTGTTGTTGTGATTGTTGATGTTGTGTTTGATGTTGTGTTGTTGTTGTGTTGTTGTGTTGTGTGATGTTTGTGTTGTTGTGATTGTTGATTGTGTTGTGTGTTTGTGATGTTGTTGTGTGTTTGTGTGTTGTGTTGATGTTGTTTGTGTTGTGATGTGTTGTTGTTGTTGTGTGTGTTGATGTTGTGTTGTTGATGTTGTTTGTGTTGATGTTGTGATTGTGTTGTTGTTTGTGTGTGTGTTTGTGTTGTTGTGATGTTGTGTTTGTTGTGTGATTGTGTTGTGTTGTGTGTTTGTGATTGTTGTGTTGTTGTGTTGTTGATTTTGTTTGTGTGTGTTGTGATGTTGTTGATGTTGTTGTTGTGTGATGTTGTGTTGTTGTGATGTTGTTGTGTTGTGTGTTTGATTGTTGTTGTTTGTGTGATTGTGTTGTGTTGTGATGATTTGTGTGTTGTGTTGTTGTGATTGTGTTGTTGTTGTTTGATGTTGTTGTTGATGTGTTTGTTGTGATGTTGTTTGTGTTGTGTTTGATGTTGTGTGATTTGTGTGTTGTGTTGATGTTGTGTTGTTTGTGTTGATTTGTGTGTGATTTGTTTGTGTGTGTTTGTGATGTTGTGTTGTTGTTGTGTTGTGTGATTGTTTGATTGTGTTGTGTTGTGTGTTGATGTTGTTGATGTGTTGATTGATTGTGTTTGTTTGTGTGTGTGATTGTGTTGTGTTGTTTGATTGTTGTTGTGTTGTGTGTTGTGTTGTGTGTTTGTGATTGATGTTTGTGTTTGATGTTGTGATTGTTGTGATTGTGTGTTTGATTGTGTTGTTGTTGTGTGTGTTGTGTTTGTGTTGTGTGTTGATTGTGTTGTGTGTTTGTGTGTTGATGTTGTTTGTGATGTTGTGATTGTTGATGTGTTGTTGTGTTTGTGTGATTTTGTGTGTTGTTTGTGATTGTGTGTGTGTTTGTGTTGATGTTGTTGTGATTGTTGTGTTGATGTGTTGTTGTGTGTTTGTGTTGTTGTGTTTGTGTTGTGTTGTTGATGTTGATGTGTTGATTTGTTGTGATTGTTGTTGTGTGTTGATTGTTGTGTGTTGTGATTGTTGTGTGATTGTGTTGTGTTGTGATGTTGTGTTGTTGTTTGTGTGTTGTTGATGTGTGTTGTTGTGTTGTGTGATGTTGATTTGTGTGTGTGTTTGTGTGTTGATGTTGTTTGTGTTGTTGTTGTGATGTTGTTGTGTTGTGATTGTTGTGTTTGATGATTGTGTGATGTTTGTGTGTTGTGATGTGTGTTGTTGTTGATGTTGTGTGTTGTGTGTTGTGTGTTGTTTGTTGTGATTGTTGTTGTGATTGTGTGTTGTGTTTGTGTTGATTGTTTGTGTTGTGTTGTTTGATGTTGTGTGTTGATGTTGTGTTGTGATGTTGTTGTTGTGTGATGTTTGTGTTGTGTTGATTGTGTTGTTGATTGTGTGTGTTGTGTGATGTTGTTGTGTGTGATTGTTGTGTTGTGTGTTGTGTTGTGATTTGTGTGTGATTGTTGTTGTTGTGTTGTTGATGTTGTGTTGATTTGTGTGTTTGATGTTGTGTGTTTGATGATTTGTTGTTGATGTTTGTGATTGTGTTTGTGTTTGTGTGTGTTTGTTGTGATGTTGTTGTGATGTTGTGTTGTTTGATGTTGTGTTGTTGTTGTTTGATGTGATTGTGTGTTGATGTTGTTGATTGTTGTGTTGATTGTGTTGTGATGTTGTGTTGTTGTGATTGTGTGTTGATTTGTGTTGTTGTGTGTTTGATGTTGATTGTGTTTGTGATGTTGTGTTGATGTTGTGTGTGTGATGTGTTTGTGTGTTGTTGTTGATGTGTTTGTGATGTTGTTGTTGATTGTTGATGTTGTTGTGTGATTGTTGTGTGTTGATGTGTTGTTGTGTGTTGTTGATGTGTGTGATTGTGTGTTGTGTTGTTTGTGTGATGTTGTTTGTGTGTGATTGTTGTTGTGTGTTGATGTTGTGTTTGATGTGTTGTTGTGATGTGTTGATTTGTGTGTTGTGTGTTGTGTGTTTGTGATTGTTTGTGTGTTGTGATGTGTTGTTGTGTTGTGTGTTGTTGTGTTTGATGTTGTGTGATTGTTTGTGTGATTGTGTTGTTGTGTGATTGTGTGTTGTGATTGTTGTGTTGATGTGTGATTGTTTGATGTTGTGTTTGTTGTTGATGTGTTGTTGTGTGTTGTTGTGATGTGTGATTGTTGATGTGTGTTGTGTTGTGATGTGATGTTGTGATGTTGTTTGTGTGTTTGTTGTTGTGTGATTTGTGTTTGATGTGTTTTGTTGTGTGTGTTGTGATGTTGTGTTGTGTTGTGTTGTTGATGTTGTGTTTGTTGTGTGTGATTGTGTTTGATGTTGTGTGATTGTGTTTGTGTGTTGTGATGTTTGTTGTGATGTTGTTGTTGTGTTGTGTTGTTGTGATGTGTGATTGTTGTGTTGTGTTGTGTGATTGTTGTGTTGTGTTGATGTTGTTGTGATTGTTGTGTGTTGTGATTGTGTTGATGTGTGATGTGTTTGTTGTGTGTTTGTGTGTTGTGTTGTTGATGTTTGTGTTGTGTGATGTTGTTGTTGTGATGTGTTGTGTGATTGTGTGATTGTGTGTTGTTTGTTGTGATTGTGTGTTGTGTTGTTGTGTTGATTGTGTTGTTGTGTTGATGTGTGTTGTTGATGTGTTGTGTTGTTGTGTGATTGTGTTGTTTGTGTGTGATTGATGTTGTGTGTTTGTGATGTGTTGTGATGTGTTTTGTTGTGTGATTGTTGTTGTGTTGATTGTTGTGTGTGTTGATTGTGATGTTGATTGTGTGTTTGTGTTGTTTGTGTTGTTGATGTGTGTTTGTGTGTGATGTGTTGTGATTGATGTTGTGATGTTGTGTTGTGTTGTGATGTGTTTGTTGTGTTTGTGTGTTGTTGATGTTGTGATTGTTGTGATGTGTTTGTTGATGTGTTGTTGTGTTTGTGTGTTGTTGTGTGATTGTTGTTGTGTGATTTGTGTGTTGATGTTGTGTGTTGTGTTGTTGATGTTTGTGTGATTGTGTTGTGTGTTGTTGTTGTGTGATTGTGTTGTGTTTGTTGTGATGTGTTGTTGTTGTTGTGATGTTGTTGTTGTGTGTGATGTGTTGTGTGATTTGTGTTGTGTTGATGTTGTGTGTTTGTGTGTTGTTGTGTGATTGTGTTGTGATTGTTGTTTGTGTTGATGTGTTGTGTGTTGTTTGTGATGTTGTGTTGATGTTGTGTGTTGTGATGTGTTGTGATTGTGTGTTGTGTTGTGTGATGTTGTTGATTTGTTGTTGTTGTGTGATTGTGTGTTGTTGTGTGTTGTGATTGTGTTGTTGATGTTGTGTTGTGATTGTGTGTTGTTTGTGATTGTGTTGTGTTTGTGATGTGTGTTGTGTTGATGTTGTGTGTTTGATGTGTGTTGTGATTGTTTGTGTTGTGTTGTTGTGTTGATTGATGTTGTGTGTTTGTGTGTTGTGTTGATTGTGTGTTGATGTTGTGTGTTGTGTGTGATGTTTGTGTTGTGTTGTTGATTGTGTTGTTGTGTTTGATGTTTGTTTGTGTGTGATTGTTTGTGTTGTGTGATTGTGTTGTGTGTTGTTTGATGTGTTTGTTGTGTTGTTTGATGTGTGTTGTGATTGTTGTTGTGTTGTTGATGTTGTTGTGTGATTGTGATGTTGTTGTGTTGTTTGATGTTGTGTTGTGTGATTGTTGTGTTGATGTTGTGATTGTGTGTTTGTGTGTTGTGTTGTTGTGATGTTGTGTTTGTGTGATTGTGTTGTGTGTTTGTTGTGTGTTGATGTGTTGTTGTTGTGATGTGTGTTGTGTTGATGTTGTTGTTGTGATGTTGTTGTTGTGATTGTGTTTGTGTTGTTGTGTGTTGATGTTGTGTTGATGTGATGTTGTTGTGATTGTTGATTGTTGTTTGATGTTGTGTTGTTTGATGTGTGTTTGTGTTGTGTGTTGATGTTGTTGTGATGTGTTGTGATGTTGTGTGTGTTTGTTTGTTGTGTGATTGTGTGTTTGTGTGTGATTGTGTTGTGTGATTGTTGTTGTGATGTGTTGTGTGTGTTTGATTGTTGTTGTGTGATGTGTTTGTTGTGTTGTGTTGTGATGTGTTGTGTTGATTTGTGTGTTGATGTGTTTGTGTTGTGTTGATGTGATGTTGTTGTTTGTGTTGTGTTTGTTGTGTGTTGTGTTGTTGTGTGATGTGTTGTGTGTTGTTGATGTGTTGTGTTTGTGATTGTTGTGTTGTTGTGTTGTTGATGTTGTGTTGTGTTGTTGATTGTTGTTGTGTTGTGATGTTGTTGTTGATGTGTGTTGATGTTGTGTGTGTGATGTTGTGTTGTTGATGTGATTTGTGATTGTTGATGTGTGTTTGTTGTGATGTTGTGTTGTTGTTTGTGTTGTGTTGTGATTGTGTTGTTTGTGATTGTGTTGATTGTTGTGTGTGTTGTGTGATGTTGATGATGTGTGTGATGTTGTTTGATTGTGATTTGTGTGTTGTGTTGATGTTGTGTTGTGATTGTGTGTTGTTGATGTTTGTTGTGTTGTGATTGTGTTGTGTGTTTGATGTGTGTTGTGTTGTGTTGTGTTGATGTGTGTTTTGTGTTGTGTGTTGTTGTGATGTTGTGTTGTGTGATGTGTTGTGATGTTGTTGTTGTGATGTTGTTGATTGTTGTGATGTTGTGTTGTGTTGATGTGTTGTGATGTTTTGATTGTGTTGTGTTGTGTGATTGTGTGTTGTTGTGTGTGATGTTTGTGTTGTTGTGATTGTGATTTGTGTTGTTGTGTTGTGTTGTGTTGTTGTGTGTTTTGTTGTGTGTGTTGTTGATTTGTGATGTGTTTGTGTGTTGTGTGATTGTTGTGTTGTTGTGTGATTGTGATGTGTTTGTGTGTTGTGTTGTGTTGATGATGTGTTGTGTTTTGATGTGTTGTTGATGTGTTGTGATTGTTGTGATTGTTGTGTGTTGTTGTGTTGTGTTGTGTTTGTTGTGTGATTGTGTGTTGTTTGTGATTGTGTGTTTGTGTGATGTTGTTGTTGTGATGTTGTGTTGTTGTGTGTTGTGATGTTGTGTTTGTGTGATTGTTGTGTGTGTTGTTGTTTGTTGTGTTGTGTTGATTGTGATGTTTGTGTTTGATTGTTTGTGTGTTGTGTGATTTGTGTTGTTGTGTTGTGTTGTTGTTGATGTTTGTGATGTGATTGTTGTTGTGTTGATGTGTTGTGTTGTGTTTGTGTGTTGTGATGTGATTGTTGTGATGTGTGTGTTGTGTTGTTGTGTTTGATGTGTGATTGTGTTGTGTGATTGTGTGTTGTGATGTGTTTGTGTTGTTGTTGTGTTGTGTGATTGTGTTGTTGTGATGTGTGTTGTGTTGATTGATTGATGTGTTGTTGTGTTGTGTTGATGTTGTGTTGTTGTTGTGTTGTTGATTGTGTGATGTTGTGATGTGTTGTGTTGTTGTGTTTGTGATGTTGTTGTGTTTGTTGTGTTGTGTGATTGTGTGTGTTGTGTGTTTGTGTTGTGATTGTGTTGTTGTGTGATTGATGTGTTGATGTTGTTGTGATTGTTGTGTTGTTGTGTGATTTGTGTTGTGTGATGTTGTGTGTTGTTGTGATTGTTGTTGATGTGTTGTGTTTGATTGTGTTGTGTTGTGTGTTTGTGTTGATGTTGTGTGATTGTGTGTGTTGTGTGTGATTGTTGTTGTGTTGATGTTGTGTTGTTGTGTGATTGTTTGTGATGTGATGTTGTGTGTTGTGATGATGTTGTGTTGTGTGATTGTGTTGTTGTGTGTTGTGTTGATGTTGTGTTGTTGTGTGATTGTGTTGTTGTGATTGATTTGTGATGTTGTGATTGTTGTTGTGTGTTGTGTTGATGTTTGTGATTGTGATGTTGTGTTGTGTTGTTTGTGATGTTTGTGTTGTTGATGTGTTGATTGTGATGTTGTGATTGTGTGATTGTTGTGTTGTGTGTTGTTGATTGTGATGTTGTGATTGTTGATGTTTGTGTGATGTTGTTTGTGTTGTTGATGTTGTGTGTTTGTGTTGATTGTGTTTGTGTGTTGTTGATTGTGTTGTTGTGTTGTGATGTTGTGATTTGTTGTTGTGTTGTGTGATGTTGTTGTTGATTGTGATTTGTGTGTTGTGTTGTGTGATTGTTGTGTTGTTGTTGTTGTGATTGTGTTTGATTGTTGTGTTGATGTTGTGATGTTGTGTTGATGTGTGTTTTGTTTGTGTTGTGTTGTGATGTGTTGTTGATGTGTGTGTTGTGATGTTGATGTGTTGTTTGTGTTGTGTTGATGTTGTTGATGTTGTGATGTGTTGTTGTGATGTGTTGATTTGTTGATGTGTTGTGTTGTGTGTTGTGTTGATGTTGTTGATTGTGATGTGTTGTGTGTTTGATGTTGTTGTGTTGTGATTGTTGATTGTTGTTGTGATTGTGTGTTGTGATGTTGTGTGTTGTGTGATTGTTGTGATGTTGTTGTGATTTGTGTTGTGATGTGTTGTTGTTTGATGTGTTGTGATTTGTTGTGTGTTGATGTTGTTGTTGTGTTTGTTGTGTGTTGATTTGTTGTGTGTGTTGTGTTGTTGATTGTGTTGTGATGTTGTGTGTTGTGTTGTGTGTTGATTGTTTGTGTGTGATTGTGTTGTGTGTTGATTTGTGTTGATGTGATTGTGTTGTGTGATTGTGTTGTGTTGTGTTGTGTTGTGATGTGTTGTGTGTTGTTGTGTGATTGTTGATGTTTGTGTTGTGTTGTGTGATTGATTGTTGTGATGTTGTGATTGTTGTGTGTTGATTGTGTGTTGTGATGTTGTGTTGATGTGTTGATTTGTGATTGTTGTGATTGTTTGTGATTGTGTGTTGTGTGTTTGTTGTTTGTTGTGTGATTGTGTTGTGTGATGTGTTTGTTGATGTGTTGTGTTTGTGTGATGTTGTGATGTGTTGTTGTGTTGTTGTGTGTTGATTTGTGTGTTGTTGTTGATGTGTGTTTGTGTTGATGTTGTTGTGTTGATGTTGATGTTGTGTGATTGTGTTTGTTGTGATGTGTGATTGTGTGTTGTGTTGTTGTGATGTTGTTGATTGTTGTGTTGTTGTGTGTTGTGTGTGATGTGTTGTGTTGTGTTGTGTGTGATTGTTGATGTTGTGATTGTTGTTGTGTGTGTTTGTTGATTGTTGTGTTGATGTGATGTGTTGTTGTGTGTTGTGATGTGATGTTGTTGTGATGTTGTTGTTGTGTTTGTGTTGTTGTTGTGATGTTGTTGTGTTGTGTGTTGTGTGATTTGTTGATTGTGTGTTGTGATGTGTTGTTGTGTGATTTTGTTGTGTGTTGTGTGTGTTGATTGTGTTGTGTGTGATTGTGTTGTGTTGTGATGTTGTGTGTTGTTTGTTGATGTTGTGTTGTGTGTTGATTGTTGTTTGTTGTGTGATGTTGTGTTGTGATTTGTGTTGATGTGTTGTGTTGTGTTGTTGTGTTGATGTGTTTGTGTGTTGTTGTGTTGATGTTGTGTTGTTTGTTGTGTTGTGTTGATTGTGTTTGTTGTGTGTTGTGATTGTTGTGTTGTGTTTGATGTTTGTTGTTGATTGTGATGTTGTGTTTGTTGATGTGTGTTTGTGTTGTGATGTGTTGTGTTTTGTGTGTGTGTTGTGTTGATGTGTTGATGTGTTGTGTTGTTGATTGTGTGTGTGATGTGTTGTTGTTGTGTGTGATGTTGATGTTGTGTTTGTGTGATTGTTGTGTGATTGTTGTGATTGTGTGTGATTGTGTTGTTGATGTTGTGTTGTGTTGATTGTTGTGTTGTGTGATGTTGTTGTGTTGTTGTGTGTGATTTGTTGTTGTGATTGTGTTGTTGATGTGATTGTGTGATTGTTTGTTGTGTTTGTGTGATTGTGTTGTGATGTTGTGTTTGTTGATTGTGTGTTGTGTGTTGTGTTGATTTGTGATTTGTGTGTTGTTGTGATGTGTGTTGTTTGTGATTGTTGTGATGTTTGTTGTGTTGTGTGTTGATTGTGTGTGATTGATGTTGTGTTTTGTTGATTGTGTTGATGTTGTGTTGATGTTGTGTGATTTGTTGTGATGTGTTTGATGTGATTGTTGTGTTGATGTTGTGTTTGTGTTGTTGTGTTGTGTTTGTTGATGTGTGTTGTGTTGATGTTTGATGTGTTGTGTTGTTGTGATTGTGTGTTGTGTTGTTGTGTTGTGTGATTGTGTTGTTGTGTGATTTGTTGTGATTGTTGTGTTGTGATTTGTGTTGTGTTGATTGTGATGTGTTGATGTGTTGTGTTGTTGTGTGTTGTTGTGTTGTTGTGTTGTTTGTGTGTGTTGTGTTGTGTTGTTGATGTGTTTGTTGTGTTTGATTGTTGTTGTGTGTTGATGTTGTGATTTGTTGTGTTGTTGTGTGTGATTTGTGTTGTGTTGATTGTGTTGTGTGTGTTTGTTGTTGTTGATGTTGTTGTTGATGTGTGTGTTGTGTGTTGTGATGTGTGTTGTGATGTTGTTGTTGTTGTGATTGTTGTGTGTTGTTTGTGTTGTGTGTGTTGTGTTGTGTTGATGTGTGTTTGTTGTGTGTGATTTGTGTTTGTGTGTTGATTGTTGTTGTGATGTTGTTGTGTTGTTGATTGTTGATTGTTTGTGTTGTGATGTGATTGTGTTGTGATGTTGTTGTTGTGTTGTGATGTTTGTGTTGTTGATTGTTGTGTGATGTGTTGTTGTTGTTTGTGTGTTGTGATTGTGTTGTGATGTTGTTGTTGTGTGTTGTTGATGTGTTGTGTGTGATGTGTGTTGTGTTGATTGTGTGTTGTTGATGTGTTGTTGTGATGTGTTGATGTTGTTTGATGTGTTGATGTTGTTGTGATGTGTTGTGTTGTGATTGTGTTTGTTTGTGTTGTGTTGTGATTGTTGTGTTGTGTTGATGTTGTGTGTGTGATTTGTGATTGTGTTTGATTGTGTGTGTTGATGTGTTGTGATTGTGTGATGTTGTGATTGTTGTGTTGTGTGATGTTGTTGTGTTGTTGTGTGATGTTGTGTTGATTGTTTGATGTGTTGTGTGTTGATTGTTGTTGATGTTGTGTGTTGTGATTGTTGATTTGTGATGTGTTGATTGTGTGATGTTGTTTGATGTGTGTTGTGTTGTGTTGTGATGTTGTGTGTTGATGTTTGTTGTGTTGTGATGTTGTTTGTGTTGTGTTGATTGTGTTGTGATGTTGTTGTTGTGATTGTTGTGTGTTGTGTTGATGTGTTGTTGTTTGATGTGATGTGTTGTTTGTGTTGATGTGTTGTTGTTGTTGATGTGTTGTGTGTTGTGTTGTTGTTGTGTGATTGATGTGTTTGTGTTGTGATTGTGTTGTGATTGTTGTGTGATGTGTGTTGATGTGTTGTGTTGTTGTGTGTTGTTGTGATGTTGTGATTGTTGTTGTTGTTGATTTGTGTGTGTGTTGTGATTGTGTGTTGATGTTGTTGTGTTGTGATGTTTGTGTTGTTGATTGTGTTGATGTTGTTGTGTTGTTGTTGTGTTGTGTTGTTGTGTGATGTTTGTGTTGTTTGTGATGTTGATGATGTGTTGTTGATTGTGTTGTGATGTTGTGTGTTGATTGTGATTGTGTGTTGTTTGATGTTGTGTGATGTGATTGTTGTTGTGTGTGATTGTGTGTTGTGTTGTGTTGTGATTGTGTGTGTTGTGTGTTGTGTGTTGTGATGTTGTGTTGTTGTGTTGTGATTGTTGTGATTGATGTTTGTTGTGATTGTGATGTGTTTGTGTTGTTGTTTGTTGTGATGTGTTGATTGTTGTTTGATGTTGTGTGTGATTGTTGTGTTGTTGATGTGTGTTGTGTTGATGTTTGTGTGATGTTTGTGTTGTGTTGTTGTGTTGTGATTGATTGTTTGATGTGTTGTGTTGTGTTGTGTTTGTGATTGTGTGTTGTTGATGTGTGTGATTTGTTTTGATGTGTTGTGATGTGTTGTTGTGTTTGATGTGATGTTGTTGTGTTGTTGTTGTGATGTTGTGTTTGTGTGTTGTTGTTGTGATGTGTGATGTTGTTGTTTGTGTTGTTGTGTTGTTGTTGTGATGTGTTTGTGTTTGTTGTGATGTTTTGTTGTTGATGTTGTTGATTGTGTTGTGATGTGTGATTTGTGTTGTTGTGTTGATGTTTGTGTTGTGTGATTGTTGTTGTGTTGTGTGATTTGTTGTGATGTTGTTGTTTGTGTTGTGTTGATGTTGTTGATGTTTGTTGTGTGTGATGTGTTGTTGTTGTGTGATTGTTGTGTGATTTGTTGATGTGTTGTGTTTGTTGTGTGTGATTGTTGTTTGTGATGTGTTGTTGTGTTGTTGTGATTGATTGTGTGATGTTTGTGTTGATGTTGTGTGTTGATGTGTTGTTGTTGTGTGTTGATGATTGTGTTGTGTGTTGTTGTGTGATTGTTGTTGTGTGATGTTGTGATGTTGTGTTGTTGTTGATGTGTTTGTGTTTGTTGTTGTTGATGTGATGTGTGTTTGTTGATTGTTTGTTGATGTGTGTTGTTGTTGATGTGTTGTTGTGTTGTGATTGTTGTGTGTTGTGTTGATGTTGTTTGTGTGTTGTGATTGTGTGTTGTGTTGATGTTGTTGATGTGTGTTGTTGATGTGTTGTTTGTGTGTTGTGTGTTGTTGATGTTTGTTTGTGTGTGATGTTGTTGATTGTGTTTGTTGTTGATGTGTGTTGTTGTGTTTGTTGTGTGTTGATGTTGATGTTGTGATGTGTTGTTTGTTGTGATGTGTTGTGTGTTTGATTGTTGTGTGTGATTGTGTTGTGATTGTTGATTGTGTTGATGTTGTTGTGTGTGTTGATGTTGATGTTGTTGTGTGTGTTGTTGTTGATTTGTTGTTGTGTGATGTGTTGTTGTGTTGTTTGTTGTGATTGTTGTGTGTTGATGTTGTGTTGTGATGTTGATTGTGTGATTGTTGTGTGTTGTTGTTGTTTGTTGTTGATGTTGTTGATGTTGATTGTGTTGTGTGTTGTTGTGATTTGTGTTGATGTTGTGTTGATGTGTGTGTTGATGTGTTGTGTTGTGATGATTGTTTGTTGATTTGTGTTGTGTTGATGTTGTTGTTGATGTGTGTGTTGTGTTGATTGTTGTGTGTTTGATTGTTTGTGATGTGTTGTGTTGTTTGTGTTGTTGTGATGTGTTGATGTTGTTGTGTGATGTTGTGTTGTTGTGATGTTGTTTGTTGTGATTGATGTTGTGATGTTTGTGTGATTGTTGTGTGTGTTGTGTTGTTGTGATTGTGTTGTGTGTTTGTTGTGTGTTGTGTTTGTGTGTGATTGTGTTGTGTTGTTGATGTGATTGTGTTTGTGATGTGTGATTTGTTGTGTTGTGTTGTGTTGTGATGTGTTTGTTGATTGTGTTGTTTGTGTTGTTGATTGTGTGTTGATGTGTGATGTTGTTGATTGTTGATGTGTTTGTGTTGTGATTGTGTGTTTGATTGTGTTGTGTGTTGTGATGTGTTTGTTGTTTGATGTGTTGTTGTTGTTGTTGATGTTTGTTGTGATTTGTGTGATGTGTTGTTGTGATTGTGTTGATTGTGTGTGTTGTGATTGTGTTGTGTGTTGTTGTGATGTGTGTTGATGTTGTTGTTGTGATTTGTTGTGTGTTGTGTGTTGTTGTGTTGATGTTTGTTGTGATTGTTGTGTGTGTTGTGTTGTGTTGATGTTGATGTTTGTGTGTTTGTGTTGTTGTGATGTGTTGTGTTGTTGTGTGATTGTGTTGTGTGATGTGTTGTTTGTGATGTGTTGTTGTGATGTTGTTGTTGATGTTGTGTTGTTGATGTGTTGTGTGATTTTGTTGTTGATTGTGTGTTGTGTTGTTGTTGTGATTGTGATTGATGTGTGTTGTTGATGTTGTTTGTTGTGTGTGTTGTGTGTGTTGATTGTGTGATTGTGTTGTTTTGTGATTGTGTGTTGTGATGTTGTTGATTGTGTGATTGTTGATGTTGTTGTGTGATTGTTGTGTGTTTGTTTGATTGTGTTTGTGTGTTGTGTTGTTTGATTGTGTGATTGTGTTGTGATGTGTTGTGTTTGTGTGATGTTGTTGATGTTGATGTGTGTTGTGTGTTGATGTGTGTGATTTGTTGTGTTGTGATGTGTTGTGTGTTGTTGTTGTTGTTTGATGTGTTGTGTTGATTGTTGTTTGTGATGTGATTGTGTGTTTTGTTGATGTGTGTTGTGTTGTTGTGTTGTGTTTGTTGATGTGTTGTGTTTTGTTGTGTTGATGTGTGATTGTTGTGTTGTGTTGTGTGTTGTGTGATGTTGTGTTGTGTGTTGTGATTGTTGTGATGTGATGTTGTGTGTGATGTGATTGTGTTGATTGTTTGTGTTGTGTTGTTGTTGATGTTGTGTTGTGATGTTGTTGTTGATGTGATGTTTGTTGTGTTGTTTTGTTGTTGTGATGTTGTTGTTGTGTGTTTGTGTTGTGATGTTGTTGTTGTGTGTTTTGATGTTGATTGTGTTGTTGTGTGTGTTGTTGTGTTGTGTTGATTGTGTTGATGTGTTTGATGTTGTTGTGTGATTTGTTGTGTGTTTTGTGATGTGTTTGATGTGTTGTGTTTGATGTTGTTGTGTTTGTTGTGTTGATGTTTGTTGTGATGTGTTGTGTTGATTGTGTGTTGTGATGTTGTGATTGTGTTGTTGTGATTTGTGTTGTGATGTTTGATGTGTTGTGTGTTGTGATTGATTTGTTGTTGTGTGTTGTGTTGATTTGTGATGTTTGTTGTTGTTGTGTTGTTGTGTGTTGTGTTTGTGTTGTGATTGTTGTGTTGATGTGTTGTGATTGTTGTGTGTGATGTTGTGTTGATTGTGTTTTGTGTGTTGTGTTGATGTTGTTTGTTGTTGATTTGTGTGTGTTGTTGATGTGTGATTTGTTGTTGTGTGTTGTGTGTGATGATGTTGTGTTGTTGTGTTGTGTGTGTTGTGTGATGTTGTGTGTTTGTGTTGTTTGTTGATTGTGTTGTTGTGTTTGTGATTGTGTGTGTGATTGTTGTTTGATGTGTTGTGATTGTTGTGTTGTGTGTGATTGTGATGTTTGTGTGTTTGTGTTGTTGTTGTGTTGTGATGTGTTGTTGTGTTGTGTTGATTGTGTGTTGTGTTTGTGTTGTGTGATTTGTTGTGTGTTGTGTTTGTGTGATTGTGTTGTTGTTGATGTTGTGTTGTTGTGTTGTTGATGTTGTGTTGTTGTGATGTTGTTGTGATTGTGTTGTTGTGATGTGTTGATTGTGTTGTGATGTTGTGATTGTTGTTTGTGTTGTGATGTGTTGTGTGTTGTTGTGTTGATGTGTTTGTTGTTGTGTTTGTGATGTGATGTTGTGTTGTTTGATGTTGTGTGTTGTTGTGTGTGATGTTGTTGTGTTGATTTGTTGATGTTGTGTGTTGTGTGTGTGATTGTTGTGTTGTGTGATGTTGTGTTGTTGATGATTGTTGTGTGTTGTGTTGTGATTGTGTGATTGTGATTGTGTTGTGTTGATTTGTTGTGTTGTTGTGATGTGATTGTTGATGTTGTTGATTGTGTGTTGTTGTTGTGTGTTGTTTGATGTTGTTGATTGTTGTGTTGTTTGTTGATTGTGTGTGATGTTTGTTGTTTGATGTGTTGTGTGATTGTTGTTGTGTTGTGTGTTGATGTTGTGTTGTTGTGATGTTGATTGTGTTTGATGTGTTGTGTTGTGTGTTGTGATGTTGTGTTTTGTGATGTTTGTGTGTTGATGTTTGATGTTGTTGTGTGTTGTGTGTGTTGTGTGTGATTGTGTGTTGTTGTTGTGATTGTGTTGTGTGTTGATGTGTTTGTGTTGTTGTGTTGTGTGATTTGTTGTTGTGATGTGTTTGTGTTGTTGTGATGTGTGTTTGTGTGATTGTGTTGTGTTGTTGTGTTTGTGTGATTGTTGATGTTGATGTTGTGTGTTGTTGATGTTGTTTGTGATGTTGTGTTGTGTGTTGTGATGTTGTTGTTGTGTTGTTGTTTGATGTGTGTTGTGTGTGTTGATTGTGTTGTTGATTGTGTTGATGTTTTGTTGATGTGTGTGTTGTTTGTTGATTGTGTGATTGTGTTGTTGTGTTGTTGTGATGTTTGTTGATTGTTGTGTTGATGTTTTGTTGTGTTGATGTTGTTGATGTGTGTTGTGTTGTGTGTGATTTGTTGATGTGTGTTGATGTTGTGTTGTGTGTTGTTGATGATGTGTTGTTGTGTTGTTGTGATTGTTGTGTGTTTGTGTGTTGTGTTGATGTGTTGTTGTGATGTGTTTGTGTTGTTGTGATGTGATGTGTTTGTGATTGTGTTGTGTGTTTGATGTGTTGTGTGATTGTTGTGTTGTTGTTGTTGTGATGATTTGTGTTGTTTGTGATGTTGTTGTGATGTGTTGTGTGTTGATTGTGATGTTGTGTGTTTGTTGTGTTTGTGATGTTGTGTTTGTTGTGATTGTTGTGTTGTTGATGTGTTGTGATGTTGATTGTTTGTTGTTGTGTTGTTGTGTTGTGATGTTGTTGTGTTGATGTGTTGTTGTGTTTGATGTTGTGTGTTTGTGATTGTTGTGATTGTTGTGTGTGTTGATGTGTTGTGATTGTGTGTGTTGTTGTGATGTTGTTGTGTTGATGTTGTTGATGTGTTGATTTGTTGTGTGTTGTGATTGTGATGTTGTGTGTTGTTGTTGTTTGATGTGTTGTTGATGTGTTTGTGTTGTGTTGTGTTGTGTTGATGTGTTGTGATGTGTTGTGTTGTGTGTGTTGTTGATGTGTTGTTGATTGTGATGTTGTGATGTGTGTTGATGTTGTGTGATGTGATTGTTGATGTTGTTGTGATTGTTTGTTGATGTTGTTGTGTGTTTGTGTTGATGTGTGTTGTGTTGTTGTGATGATGTTGTTTGTGATTGATTGTGATTGTTGTGTGTGATTGTGTTGTGTTGTTGATGTGTTGTGTTGTTGATGTGTTTGTTGATGTGATGTTGTTGTTGATGTTGTGTTGTGATGTTGTTTGTTTGATGTGTTTGTGTGTTGTGTGTGATTGTTGATGTTGTGTGATGTGTTGATGTTGTGTTGTGATTGTTGTGTTGTTTGTGATGTTGTTGTGTGTGTTTGATTGTTGATGTTGTGATGATTGTGTTGATTGTGTTGTTGTTGTTGTGTGATTGTGTTTGTGATGTTGTTGTGTTGTGTTTGATGTGTTGTGTGTGTGTGTGTGATGTTTGATTGTGTGATTGTGTGTTGTGATTGTTGTTGTTGATGTTGTTGTGTTGTGTTGTGATGTTGTGTTTTGATTGTTGTGTTGATGTGTGTTGTGATTTTGTTTGATGTGTTGTGTTGTGTGATTGTTGTTGTGTGTTGTGATTGTTGTGATTGTTGTGTTGTTGATGTTGTTTGTGTTGTTGATGTGTTGTGTTGATGTTGTGTGTGTGTGATGTGATTGTGTTGTTTGTTTGATTGTTGATGTTGTGTGTGTTGTTGTTGATGTGTTGTGATGTGTTGTGTGTTGATGTTGATTGTTGTGTGTTGTGTTGATTGATGTTGTGTGATGTTTGTGTTGTTGATGTGTGTTGATGATTGTGTGTTGATGTTGTGTGTTGATTTGTGTGTGTTGTGTTGTGTTGATGTTGTTTGATGTGTGTTGTTGTGATTGTGTGTTGTGTTTGTGTTGTTGATGTTGTGTTGTGATTGTTGTGTTGTGTGATGTTGTGTTGTTTGATTGATTGTGTTGTGTGATGTTGTGTTGTGATGTGTTGATGTGTGTTGTGTTGTTGTTGATTTGTGATGTTGTTGTGATGTTGATGTGTTTGTTGATGTGTGTGTTGATTGTTGTGATGTTTTGTGTGTGTTTGTTGATGTGTTGTGATTGTTGTGTTGTGTTGTTGTGATGTTGATGTTGTTGTGTGTGATGTTGTGTGTGATTGTTGATGATTGTGTGTTGATGTGATTGTTTGATTGTTGTGTTGATGTTTTGTTGTGTGATGTTGTTGATGTGTGTTGATTGTTGATGTGTGTGTGTTTGTGTGATTGTGATGTGTTGATTGTTGTGTGTGATGTTGATTTGTGTTGATTGTTGTGTTGTTTGTGTTGTGATGTTTGTTGTGTGTTTGATTGTGATGTTGATGTGTTGTTTGTGTTGTGATGTTGTGATTGTGTTTGATTGTGTTGTGATGTTGTTTGTGATGTGTGTTGTTTGATTGATGTTGTTGTGTTTGTGATTGTTGTGTTTGTTGTTGTGTTGTGTGATGTTTGTTGATGTGTTGTGTGATGTTTGTGTGATGTTGATTGTTGTTTGTGATTGTTGTGTTGTTGTGATGTTGTTGTGATTGTGTGTTTTGTGTTTGATTGATTGTGTGTGTTTGTGTTGATTGTGTTGATTGTGTTTTGTGATTGTGTGTGTGTGATTGTTTGTGTGTTGATTGTTGTGTTGATGTTGTTGTGTTGTGATTGTTGTTGATGTGTGTTTGTGTGATGTTGTGTTGTGATGTGTGTTGTTGATGTGATGTTGTGATTTGTTGTGTGTTTTGATTGTTGATGTTGTTTGTTGATGTTGTGTTGTTGTGTGATTGTTGTGTTTGTGATTGTGTTGTGTTGTGTGATGTTGTTTGTTGTGATTGATGTTGTTGTGTGTTGTTGTGTTGTGATGTTGTTGTGTGTTGATTTGTGTGTTTGTTGTTGTGTTGTTGTGTTGATGTGTGATTTTGTTGTGTTGTTGTGTGTTGTTGTGTTGATGTTGATGTTGTGTTTGTGTTGATGTGATGTGTTGTGTTGATTGTGTTGTGTGTTGTTGATTGTTGTGTGTGTTTGATTGTGTTGATGTTGTGTTTGTGTGTGTTGTTGATTGTTGTGTGTTGTGTGTGATGTTTGTGTTGATGTTGTTGTGTTGTGTGTTTGTGTTGTTGTGTGATTGTGTTGTGTGATTGTTGTTGATGTTGTGTGTTGATTGTTGTTGTGATGTGTGTGTTGTTGATGTTTTGTGTTGTGATTGTGTGTTTGTGATTGTGTTGATGTGTTGTTGATGTGTTGATTGTTGTGATTTGTTGTTGTTGTGTGTGTGTTGTGTGTTGTGTTTGTGTTGATTTGATGTGTGTTGTGTTGATGTTTGTTTGATGTGTGATTGTTGTTGTGTGATTGTGTTGTTGATGTTTGTTGATGTTGTTGTGTGTGTGATTGTGTGTGATTGTGTTGTGATTGTGTTGTTTGTGTGATGTTGATTGTTGTGTTGTGTTGTGATGTTTGTGTTGTTGTGTTTGATGTGTTGTGATGTTGTGTGTTGTTGTGTTGTTGTTGTGATGTGTTTGTTGATTGATGTGTTGTGTGTGATTTGTTGTTTGTGATTGTGATGTTGTTGTGTTGTTTGTGTTGTGTGTGTTGTTGTGTTGATTTGTGTTTGTGATTGTGTTGTTGTGTTGTGTGTTTGTTGTTGTGATTGTTGTGTGTTGTGATTTGTGTGTTTGTTGTGATGATTTGTGATTGTTGTTGTTGTTGTGTGTTGATGTTGTGTTGATTGTGTGTTGATGTGTTGTGTGATTTGTGTGTTGTTGTGATGTTTGTGTTGTGATGTGTTGTGTTGTTTGTTGTGTGTTGATTGTGTGATTTGTTGTGATGTTGTTGTGTGTTGTTGTTGTGTTGTTGTTGTTTGATGATGTTGTTGTGTTTGTGTTGTGTTGTGTTGATGTGTTGTGTTGTGTTGTGTTGTGATGTGTTGTGTGTTGATTGTTGTTGTGTTGATGTGTTGTGTTGTGTTGTTGTGTTGTGTTGATGTGTTGTTGTGTTGTGTTGATGTGTGTTTGTTGTGTGTGTTGTGTTGTTTGTTGTGATTTGTGTGTTGTGTGTTGTTGTTGATTGTGTTGTGTTGTGTTGTGATGTTGTTGTTGTGTGATTGTGTGTGATTGTTTTGATGTGTTGTTGTGTTGTTGTGTGTTGATGTTGTTGATGTGTTGTGTTGTTGTTGTGTTGTGTTGTGATGTTGTTTGTTGATGTGTTTGTTGATGTGTGTGTTGTGTGTTGTTGTTGATGTTGTTTGTTGTGATTTTGTGATGTGTTGATTGTTGTGTGATGTGTTGTTGTTGTTTGTGTGTTGTGATGTTGTGTTGTTTGATTGTGTGATTGTGTTGTTGTGATGTTTTGTGTTGTTGATGTTGTGATGTTGTTGTTTGATGTTGTGTGTTGTGTGTGTGATTGTTGTTGTTGTGATGTTTGTGTGATGTTGTGTGATTGTGTTGATGTGTTGTGTGTTTGATGTTGTTGTTGTTGATTTGTGATGTTGTGTTGTGTGTGATTGTGTTGTGTTGATGTTGTTGTGTGTTTGTGTTGTTGTGATGTTGTGTTTGTGATGTGTTGTTGATGTTGTGATTGTTGTGTTGTGTGATGTTGATGTGATGTTTGTGTGATTGTTTGTTGTTGTGTTGTGATGTGTTGTGTGTGTTGATGTGTGTTGTGTTGTTTGTGTTGTGATTTGTGTGTGTTGTTGATTGTGTGTTGATGTGTTGTTTGTGTTGTGATGTTGTTGTGTTGATGTTGTGTTTGTTGTTGATGTGTGATGTGTGTTGTTGTGATTGTTGTGTGTTGTTGTGTTGTGATTGTGTTGTGATGTTGTGTGATGTGTTTGTGTTGTGATGTGTTGTTGTTGTGTTGTGATTGTTGTGATGTTGTGTTTGTTGTGTGTTGTTGTGTGATGTGTTTGTTGTGTTGTGTTGATGTGTTTGTGTGATGTTTGATGTGTTGTGTTTGATGTTGTGTGTGATTGTGTTGTGTTGTGATGTTGTTGATGTTGTTGTGATGTTGTTGTTGTTGATGTTGTTGTGTTGTGTTGTTGTTTGTGTTTGTGTGATGTTTGTTGATGTGTGTGATGTGATTGTGTGTGTGTTGATTGTTGTGTTGTGTGTTGATGTGTTGTTGATGTTGTTGTGTGTGTGTTTGTGATGTTGTTGTTGTGTTGATGTGTTGTTGTGTGTTTGATTGTTGTGTTGATTGTGTTGTGTTGATGTTGTGTTGTGTTGTTGATGTGTTGTTGTGTTGATGTTGTGATTGTTGTTTGTGTTGTGATGTGTTGTGTTGATGTGTTGTTTGTGTGATTGTTGTGATTGTGTTGTGTTTGTTGATGTTGTGTTGTGTGTTGTGATGTGTTGTGTGTTTGATTGTGTGTTGTGTTGTGTTGTGATGTTGTGATTTGTGTGTTGATGTGTTGTGTGTTGTTGTGATTGTTGTGTTTGATGTGTTGTGTTTGTTGATGTGTTGATTGTTGATGTGTTGTGTGTTTGTGTGATTGTGTTGTTTGATTGTTGTGTTGTGTTGTGATGTGTGTTGTGATGTTTGATGTGTGTGTGTTGTGTTGTGATGTTGTTGTGTGATTTGTTGTTGTGATGTGTTGTTGTGATGTTGTGTTGTGTGATGTGTTGTTGTGATGTTTGTGTTGATTGTGTGTTGTGTTGTTGTGATGTGTGATTGTGTGTTGATTGTGATTGTTGTGTGTGTGTTGTGTTGTGATGTTGATTGTTGTGTGTGATTGTTTGTGATTGTTGTTGTGTTGTTGTGATGTGTGTTGATGTTGTTGTGTGATGTTTGTGTTGTGTTGTGATGTTGTGTTGTGATGTTGTTGTGTGTTGTGTTGATTGTGTGTTGTTGTGATGTTGTTGATGTGTTGTGTGTTGATGTGTTGTGATTGTGTTGTTTGTGTGATGTTGTGTGTTGTGTTGATTGTGTTTGTGATGTGTGTGATTGTGTGTTTGTGTGTTGATTTGTGTGATGTTGTGTTGTGTTTGTGATTGATGTTGTTGTTGTGTTGTG
Source organism: Pseudopleuronectes americanus (assembly GCA_038501795.1). Lineage (NCBI taxonomy): Eukaryota > Metazoa > Chordata > Actinopteri > Pleuronectiformes > Pleuronectidae > Pseudopleuronectes > Pseudopleuronectes americanus. The sequence goes on along the minus strand of JBAMIH010000102.1, from coordinate 39,234 downwards.
TTGTGATGTTGTTGTGATTGTGTTGTTGTGTGTGATTGTGTTTGTTGATGTGTGTTGTTGTTGTGTTGTTGATTTGTGTGATTGTGTTGTTGATTTTGTGTGTGATTTGTTGTTGTGTTGATGTGTTGTGTGTTGATGTTGTTGTGATTGTGTGATGTTGTGTGTTGTGTTGTGATTGTGTTGTTTGATGTGTGTTGTTTGTGATTGATGTTGTTGATGTGTTGTTGTGTGTTGTGTTGTGTTGTGTGTGTTTGTGTGATGTTGTGTTGTTGTGTGATTGTTGATTGATGTGTGTTTGTTGTTGATTGTGTGTTGATGTTGTGTGTGATTGTGTTGTTGTGATGTGTGTGTTGTGTGATTGTTGTTGTGATGTGTGTTGTGTGTGATTGTTGTGTGTTTGTGTTGTGTGTTGTTGATGATGTTGTGTTGTGATTGTGTTGATGTTGTTGTGTTGATGTGTGTTGTGTGATGTTGTTGTGTGTTGTGATTTGTGTGTGTTGATGTTGTGTTGTGTGATGTGATGTGTTGATTGTGTTGTTGTGTTGTGTTGTGATGTTGTGTGTTGTGTTGATGTGTGTGATGTTTGTTGTGATGTTGTTGTGTTGTGTTGATGTGATGTGTTGTGATGTGTGTTGTTGTTGTGTGATTTGTTGTGTGTTGTGTTGATGTGTTGTTGATGTTGATGTTGTGTGTTGTGATTGTTGTTTGTGATGTTGTGTTGTTGTGTTTGTGTGTTGATGTGTGTTTGTTGTTGATGTGTTGTGTTGTGTGTTGTGTGATTTGTGTGATTGTGTTGTGTTGATGTGTTGTGTTGATTGTGTTTGTGATGTTGTGTGATTTGTGTGATGTGTTGTGTTGTTTTGATGTGATGTGTGTTGTGTTGTGTGTTTGATGTGTGATTGTTTGTGTGTGATTGTGTGTTGTGTGTTGTGTGATGTTGTGTGTGTTGTGATGTTGATGTTGTGTTGTTGATGTTGTTGTGTTGTGTGTTGTGTGTTGATGTGTGTTTGTTGTGATGTTGTGTTGTTGTTGATTGTGTTGTGATTGTGTGTTGTGATGTGTTGATGTTGTGATGTTGTGTGATTGTTGTTGATTGTTGTGTTGTGTGTTGTTGATGTGTTGTGTGTTGATGTTGTGTTGTTTGTGTGTGTTGATTGTGTGATGTTTGTTGTGTTGTTGTGTTGTTGATTGTGTGATGTGTGATTTGTTGTGTGTTGTGTTTGTGATGTTGATGTTGTTGTGTGTTTGTTGTGTTGTGATGTTTGTGTGATTGTGTTGTGTTGTGTGATTGTGTGTGTTGATGTTGTGTGTGATGTGTTGTGTTGTGTTTGTGTTGATTGTGATGTTGTTGTGATGTTTGTTGTGTTGTGTTGATTGTGTTGTGTTGTGATGTTTGTGTTGTGTGTTGTGATGTGTTGTTGTTGTGTTGATTGTGATGTTGTGTTGTGTTGTGTTGTGTTGTTGATGTGTTGTGTTGTGTGTTGTGTTTGATTGTTGTGTTTGTGTTGTGTTTGATGTGTGTTGTTGTGTTGTGTGTTGTTTGTTGTTGATTGTGTTGTGTGATTGTGTGTTGTTTGATGTGTTGATGTGTTGTGTTGTGTGATGTTTGATGTGTTGTGTTGTGTGTTGTTGTGTGTGATGTTGTGTTGATTGTTTGTGTGTTGTTGTGATTGTGATGTGTGTTGTGTGTTGTGTTGATGTTGTGTGTTTGATGTGTGTTGTTGTGTTGTGTGATTGTTGTGTGTTGTGTTGTGTGATGTGTGTTGTTGTTGATGTGTTGTGTGTTGATTGTGTGTGTTTGATGTGATGATTTGTGTGTTGTGATTGTGTGTTGTGTTGTGTTGTTGTTTGTTGTGTGATGTGTTGTGATGTGTGTTGTTGTGTTGTTGTTTGTTGATTGTGTGTGTGTTGTGATTGTGTGATTGTTGTGTTGTTGTGTGTGATTGTTGTGTGTTGATGTGTTTGTGATGTGATTGTTGTGTTGTTTGTGTTGATGTGATGTTGTGTGTTGTTGTGTGTTGTGTTTGTGATGTTGTTGTGTGTGTTGTTTGTGTGTTGATTGTGTTGATGTGTTGTTGATGTGTTGTTGTGTTGTGTGATGTTTGTGTTGATTGTTGTGTGTTGTGTTGTTGTGATGTGATTGTGTGTTTGTTGTGTTGTGTTTGATGTGTTGATTTGTGTGTGTTGTGTTGTGTTTGATTGTGTGTTGTGTTGTGATGTTGTTGTGTTGATTGTGTTGTGTTGTTGATGTGTTTGTGTGTTGTGATTGTTGTGTTGTGTTTGATGTGTTGTGTGTGTGTGATTGTTGTGTGATTGTGATGTTGTGATTGTTGTTGTGATTTGTGTGTTGTGATGTTGTTGTGTTGTGTTGTGTGTGTTTGTGTGTGTTGTTGATGATTGTGTGTGATGTTGTTTGTGTTGTGTGTGATTGTGTTTGTTGTGTTGTTGTGTTGATGTGTGTTGTGTGTTGATGTTGTTGTTGTGATGTTGTGTGTGTGTTGTTGTGTGATTTGATGTTGTGTGTGATGTTGTTGTGTTGTGTGTTGTGTTGTTGTGTGATGTGTTTGATGTTGTTGTGTTGTGTTTGTGATGTTGTGTTTGTTGTGATTTGTGTGTGTGTTGTTGATGTTGTTGTGATTGTTTGTGATTGTGTGTGTTGATTGTTGTGTGATGTGTTTGTGTGTGTTGTTGTGTTTGTGTGTTGTGTTGATGTTGTGATGTGTTGTGTTGTTTGATGTGTTGATGTGTGTTGTGTTGTGTGTTGTTTGTGATTGTGATTGTTTGTGTGATGTGTTGATGTTGTTGTTTGTGTGTTGATGTGTGATGTTGTTGTTGTTGTGTGTTGATTTGTGTTTGTGTGATGTGTTGTTGTGTTGTTGTGATGTTTGTGTGTGTTGTTGTGATGTGTTTGTGTGTTGTGTGTTGATGTGTTGTGTTTGTGTTGATGTGTTTGTGTGTTGTGATTGTTGTTGTGATTGTGTGTGATGTTGATTGTGTTGTGTGTGATTGTGTTGTGTGTGATTGTGTTGTTGTTGATTGTGTGTTGTTGATGTTGTTGTGTGTGTTGTTGATGTTGTTGATGTTGTTTGTGATGTTGTGTTGATGTGTTGTGTTGTGTGTTTGTTGATGTGTGTTGTGTGTGATGTTGTTGATGTTGATGTGTTGTGTGTTGTGTTGTTGTGTGATGTGTGTTGTGATTTGTGTGATTGTTGTTTGTGTGATGTTGTTGTGTGTTGTTGTTGATTGTGTGTGTTGTGTGTTGATGTTGTTGTGTGATGTTGTGTTGTGTGATTTGTGTTGTGTGATGTGTGTGTTGTTGTGTTGTGTTGATGTGTGTTGTGTTTGATGTTGTTGTGTGATGTGTGTTGTGTTGTGATGTTGTTGTGTGTTGTGTGTTTGTGATGTGTTGTGATGTTTGTGTTGTGTTGTTGTTGTGATTGTTGTGTTGATTGTGTGATGTGTTGTTGTGTTGTGTGATTGTTGTTGTGATGTTTGTGATGTGTTTGATGTTGTGTGTTTGTTTGATTGTGTTGATGTGTTGTGTTGTGATTGTGTGTTTGTGTGATTGTGATGTTGTTGTGTTGTGTGTGTTTGTGTTGATGTGATTGTTGTGTGTTGTTGTGTGTTGTTGATGTGTGATTGTTGTGATGTTTGTTGTTGTGTTGATGTTGTTGTTGTGTGTTGTGTGTGTTGTGATGTTGTTGTTGTGTTGTGTGTTGATTGTGTTGTGTGATTGTGTGTTGTTGTGTTGTGTTGTGATGTGTTTGTTGTGTGTGTGTTGATGTTTGTGTTGTGTTGATGTGTTGTGTTGTGTGATTGTGTTGTTGTTGATGTTTGTGTGTTGTGTTGATGTTGTGTGTTGTGTGTGATTGTGTTTGTTGTGTTGATGTGTGTGTTGTTGTGTTGTTGTTGTGATGATGTTGTGTGATGTGTTGTGTGTGATGTTGTGATGTGTTGTGTGTGTGTGATTGTTGTGTTTGTGTGTTGTGTTGTGTGATGTTGTGTTGATTTGTGTGTTGTTGTGATGTGTGTTGTTGTGATGTGTTGATTGTGTTGTTGTGATGTTGTTGTGTTGTGTTGATTGTGTTGTGTGTGTTTGTTGTGTTGTTGTGTGATGTGATGTTGTTGTGATTGTTGTGTGATTGTGTTTGTTGTGTTGTTGTGTTGTGTGTGTGATTGTGTTGATGTGTGTTGTTGTGTTTGTGTTGTGTTGATGTGTTGTGTTGTTTGATGTTGTGTGATTGTGTGTTTGTGTTGTTTGTGTTGTGTGTGTGTGTGTTGATTTGTGATGTTGTGTTGTTGTTGTGATTGTTTGATGTGATTGTTGTGTGTTGTGTTGATGTTGTTGTTGTGATTGTGTTGTGTTTTGTGATTGTTGTGTTGTGTTTGTGTGTTGTGTTGTGTGATGTGTGTGTTGTGTGTTGTTTGTGATGTTGTTGTTGTGATTGTTGTGTTGTGTGATTGTGTTGTTGTTGTGTGTTGATGTTGTGTGTGATTGTTGTTGTGTGATGTTGTTGTGATTGTTGATGTGTTGTTGTTGTTGATTTGTGTGTTGTGTTTGATGTGTTGTTGTTGTTGTGATTGTGTGTGTGATTGTGTTGTGATTTGTTGTGATGTGTGTTGTTGATGTGTTGTTGTTGTGTTGTGTGTTGTGTTGTGATGTTGTTGATGTTGTTGTTGTGTTGTGATGTGTTGTTGTGTTGTGATTTGTGTTGATTTGTGATTGTGTTGTTGTTGATTGTGTGTGATTGTTTGTGTGTGTGTTGTTGTGATGTGTTGTTGTGTTGTGATGTTTTGTGTTGTGATGTGTTGTTGTGTGTTGTGTTGTTGATTGTGTGTTGTTGTGTGTGTTTGTGTTGATGTGTGTTGATTGTTGTGTGTGATGTGTGATTGTTGTGTGATTGTGTTGTGTGTGTTTTGTGATGTGATGTTGATGTTTGTGTTGTTTGTGTGTTGATGTGTTGTTGTGTTTGTTGTGTTGATGTGTTGTTTTGATGTGTTGTGATGTGTGTGTTTGTTGTTGTGTTGTGATTGTTGTGTTTGTGTGTGTTGTGTGATTTTTGTGTTTGTTGATTGTGTGATGTTGTGTGTGATTGTGTTGTTGTGTTGTGTGTTGATTGTGTGTGTTTGATTTGTGTTGATGTGTTGTGTTGTTGTGTGTGATTGTGTGTTGTTGTGTTGATTGTTGTTGTGTGATGTTGTTGTGTGTTGTGATGTGTGTTGATTGTTTGTGATGTGTTGTTGATGTTGTTGTGTTGATGTGTTGTGTGTTGTGTTGATTGTTGTGTTGTGTGATGTTTGTTGATGTGTGTTGTGTGTTGTGTGTTGTTGATGTGTTGTGTTGTTGTTGATGTGTTGTGTGTTGTGTTGATGTTGTTGTGATTGTGTTTGTGTGATGTTGTTGTGTGATGTTGTGTGTTGTGATTGTGTTGTGTGTGATTTGTGTTGATGTGTTGTGTTTGTGTGATTGTGTGTTTGTGTTGTGTTGTGTTGATTGTGTGTTGTTTGTGTTGTGATTGTTTGTGTGTGATGTGATGTGTTGATTGTGTGTGTTGTGATGTGTTGTTGTGTTGTTGTGATGTGTGTTGTGTTGTGTGTTGATTGTGTTGTGATTGATGTTGTGATTGTGTTGTGTTTGTTGTGTGATGTTGTTGTGATTTGATTGTGTGTTGTGTTGTTTGATGTTGTTTGTGTTGATGTGTTGTGATGTGTTGTGTTTGTGTTGATGTTGTGTGTTGTTGTGATGTTGTGTTTGTTGATGTTTGTGTTGTTGTGTTGTGATTGTGTTGTGTTGTGTTGTTTGTGTGATGTGATGATTTGTGTGTTGTGTGTGTTGTTGTTGATGTTGTGTTGTGTGATTGTTGTGTTGTGTTGTTGTTGTGTGTTGTTGTGTGTTGTTGATGTTTGTGTGTGTGTTGTGTTGTTGTGATGTGTTGTGATGATGTGTTGTGTTGTGTTGTGATGTTGATGTGTGATGTGTGTTGATTGTGTGTGTTGTTTGTGATTGTGATTGTGTGTTGTGTTGTGTTGTTGTGTGATGTTGTTGTGTTGTTGTGATTGTTGTTGATGTGTTGTGTGTTTGTGTTGTGTTTGTGTGTGATGTGTTGTTGTTGTGATGTTGTGTTGTGTTGTGATTTGTGTGATGTTGTTGATGTTTGTGATGTTGTGTTGATTGTTTGTGATGTTGTTGTGTTGTGTGTGTTTGTTGTGTTGTGATGTGTTGTTGTGTGTTGATTGTGTTGTTGTGTGTTGTTGATTGTGTTGTTGATTTGTGTGTGTTTGATGTGTGTGTTGTGTTGTGTTGTTGTGATGTTGTTGTGTGTGATTGTGTGTTGTGTTGTTGTGTTTGATGTTGTGTGTTGTGATGTTTGTTGTGTTGTGATGTGTTTGTTGTGTTGTGTGTGATTGTTGTGTTGTTGTGATGTTTGATGTGTTGTGTTGTGATTGATGTTGATGTTGTTGTTTGTGTGTTGTGTGTGATGTGTGTTGTTGTTTGTGTTGTGTTGATTTGTTGTGTGTGTTGTTGTGATTGTTGTGTGTTGTGTTGATGTGTTTGTTTGTGTGTGTTGTGATGTTGTGTTGTGTGTTGTTGTGATGTGTTTTGTGTGTTGTTGTGTGATGTGTGTGTTTGTTGTGTGTTGATGTTGTGTTTGTTGTTGTGTGTTGTTGATGTTGTTGTGTTGTGTTGATTGTTGTGTTGTTGTGATGTGTTGTGTTGATGTTGTGTTGTGTGTTGTGTTTGTGTTGTGTGATTGTGTTGTGTGTTGATTTGTTGTTGTTGTGATTGTGTTTGTGTGATTGTGTTGTGTTGTTGTGATGTTGTTGTGTTTGTGTTGTGTGATGTTGTTGTGTGTTGTTTGTGTTGATGTTGATTGTGTGTTGTTGTTGTTGATTGTGTGTGTTGATTGTGATTGTTGTTGTGTGTGATTGTGTTGTGTGATTGTGTTGTTTGTGTGTGTTGTTGATGTGTTGTGTTTGTGTGATGTGTTGTGTTGTGTGTTGTGTTGTGTTTGTGATGTGTTGTGTTGATTTGTGTGTGATTGTTGTGATTGTGTTGTTGTGATGTTGTGTTGTGATGTTGTTGTGTGTGTTGTTGATTGTGTTGATTGTTTGATGTGTGTTGTGTTGTTGTGTTGTGATGTGTGTTGATTTGTTTGTTTGTGTGATTGTTGTGATGTTGTGTTGTGTTGTGTTGTGTTGTGTTGTTGTGTGATTGTTGTGTGTGTTTGTGATTGTGTGTTGTGTTGTTGATTGTGTTGTGATGTGTTGATGTGTTGTTTGTGATTGTTTGTTGTGTTGATTGTTGTGTTGTGTTTGTTGTGATGTTGTGTTGTGTTGTTGATTGTGTGTTGTGTGTTGTTGTGATGTGATGTGTGTTGTGATTGTGTGTGTTGATGTTGTGTTGTGATTTGTGTTGTTGTGTTGTTTGTGTGTGTTGTGATGTTGTTGTGATTGTTGTTTGTGTGATGTGTTGTGTTGTTGTGATGTTGATTGTGTGTTTGTTGATGATGTGTTTTGTGATTGTTGTTTGTGTTGTTGTGTGTTGATTGTTGTGTGATGTTGATTGTGATGTGTTGTGTTGTGTGATTGTGATTTGTTGTGTTGTGATTTGTGTGTGATGTTGTGTGATGTTGTTGTGATGTGTGTGTTGATGTGTTGTGTTGTTGATTTGTGATGTGTTGTGTGTTGTGTGTTGATTGTTGTGTGTTGTGATTTGTGTTGTTGTGATTGTGTTGTGTTGTGTTGATGTTGATTGTGTGATGTGTTGTGTTTGTTGTGTGTTGTGATGTTGATTGTGTTGTGTTGTGTGTTGTTGTGATGTGTTTGTGTTGTTTGATGATTGTGTGTTGTGATGTTGTTGTGTGTTGTTGTTGATGTTGTGTGATTTGTTGTGTTGTGTTGATGTGTTGATGTGTGATGTTGTTGTTGATGTTGTGTGATTGTGTTGTTGTGTTGTGATTTGATGTTGTGTGTGATTGTGTTGTGTTTGTGTTGTTGTTGATGTTGATGTGTTGTGTTGATTTGTGATTGTGTGTTGTGTGATTGTGTTGTTGTGTTGATGTTGTGTGATTTGTGTTGTGTTGATTGTGTTGTTTGTTGTGATGTGTGTTTGTGTGTTTGATGTGTGTTGTGTTGTTGATGTGTGATGTTGTGTTGATGTTGTGTTGTTGATGTGTTGTGTTGTTGTGTTGTTGATTGTTTGTGTGTGTTGATGTGATTGTGTTGTGTGTTTGTGATGTTGTTGATGTGTTTTGTGTTGTGATGTGTTGTTGTGTGATGTTGATGATTGTGATGTTGTTGTGTGATGTGTGTTGTTGTGATGTGTTGTGTGTTGTGTGATGTGTTGATTGTTGATGTGTTGTGTGATGTGTTGTGATGTGTTGTTGATGTGTGTTGATGTGTGATTGTGTTGTGTTGATGTTGTGATTGTGTGTGTTGTGATTGTTGATGTTGTTGATTTGTGTGATGTGTTGTGATGTGTTGTTGATGTTGTGATGTTGTGTGTTGTGATGTTGTGTTGTTGATGTTGTTGTTGTGTGATTGTGATGTTTGTTGTGTTGTGATGTGTGATGTTGTGATGTGTTGTGATGTTGTTGTGTGATTGTTGATGTGTGATGTTGTTGATTGTGTTGATGTGTTGTTGTGTTTGTGATGTGTGTTGATGTTGTTTGTGATGTTGATGTGTTGTTGTGATTGTGTTGTGATTGTGTTGTGATTGTTGTGTTGTTGATGTGTGATGTTGTGTTGATTGTGTTGTGTGTTTGTTGTGTGATTGATTGTTTGTGTGTTGATTGTGTTGTGATGTTGTTGTGTTGTGATTTGTTGTGATGTTGTGATTGTGTGTGTTGATGTGTTTTGTGTTGTGATGTTGTGTTGTGTTGATGTGTTGTGTTGTTGTGTGTTGTTGATTGTGATTGTGTGTTGTGTGATTGTTTGTGTTGTTGATGTTGTTGTTGTGTGATGTGTTGTGTGTGATGTGTTGTGTGTGATTTGTGTGATTTGTTTGTGTTGTGTGATTGTGTTTGTTGATGTGTGTTGTGTGATTGTGTTGTTTGTGATGTTGTGTTGATGTTGTGTTGTGATTGTTTGTTGTGTTGTGTGTTGTGTTGATGTGTTGTTGTTGATGTTGTGTTGTGTTGTGTGATTGTGATGTTGTTGATTGTGTTGTTGTTTGTGTGTGATTGTGTTGTGTTGTGTGATGATGTTGTGTGTGGATTTGATGTTGTTGTGATGTTGATGTGTTGTGTTGATTGTGTGATGTTGTTGTGATGTGTTTGATGTGTTGTGTTGTGTTTGTTGTGTTGATTGTTGTGTTGTGTGTTGATGTTGTGTGATGTTTGTGTTGATTTGTGATGTGTGTTGTGATGTGTTGTTGTGTGTTGTGATGTTGTTTGTGTTGTGTGTGATGTTGTGTGTGTTGTGATGTTGTGTTGATGTGTGTTGTGTTGATTTGTGTGTTGTGATGTTGTGATGTTGTTTGTGATGTGTTTGATGTTGTGTTGATGTGTTGTGATTGTGTGTTGTGATGTGATTGTTGATTGTGTGTGATGTTGTTGTGATGTTGTTGATGTTTGATGTGTGTTGATGTTGTGATTGTGTTGTTGTGATTGTGTGTTGTGTGATGTGTTGATGTTGTTGTGTGATTGTTGTGATTGTGATGTTGTTGATGTGTGTTTGTGTGTGTTGATTGTTGATGTGTTGTTGTGTGATGTGTGATTGTTGTGATTGTTGTGTTGTGTTTGATGTGTTGTGTGTTGTGATGTTTGTGTTGTGTGTTTGATGATGTTGTGATTGTGATGTTGTTGTGTGTTTGATGTGTGTGTTGATGTGTTGTGTGTTGTTGATTGTGTGATTTGTGATGTGTTGATGTGTTGTGTTGTGATGTTGTGTGTTGTTGATGTGTGTGATTGTTTGTGTGTGATTGTGTGTGTGATGTTTGTGTTGATGTTTGTTGTGATGTGTTTGTGTTGTGTTGTGTGATGTGTTTGATGTGTGATGATGTTGTTGTGTGTTTGTGTGTGTTGATGTTGTTGTTGTGATTGTGTGATGTTGTTGTTGTGATTGTGTGTTGATTGTGTGATGTGTTGTGTGTGTTTGATTGTTGTGATTGATGTGTGATGTTTGATGTTGTTGTGATTTGTGATGTTGTTGTTGTGTTGATGTGTTGTGTGATGTGTGTTGTGATTGTGTGATGTGTTGTGTGATTGTTGTGATGTGTGTTGTGTTGTGTTGTGATGTGTTGTGTGATTTGTTGTGTTGTGATTGTTGTTGTTGTGTGATTTGTGATGTTGTTGTGTGATGTGTTGATGTGTGATTGTTGTTGTTGTGATGTTGTTGTGATGTGTTGTGTGTGTTTGTTGTGTGATGTTGTGATGTTGTGTTGATTGTGTGTGTGATTGTTGTGATGTGTTGTGTTGATGTGATGTTGTGTGATGATTGTTGTGTGTTTGTGATGTGTTGTGATGTGTTGTGTTGATTTGTGTGTTGTGATGTTGTGTGTGATTGATGTTGTGTTGTGTGTGTTGATTGTGTTGTGTTGTGTGTTGATGTTGTGATGTGTTGTGTTGTGTTGTTGATGTGTTGTGTTGTGTTGTTGTGATGTTGTTTGTGTGTGATGTGTGTTGTGATTGTGTTGTGTTGTGTTGTGTGATTGTGTTTGTGTGTTGTGATGTTGATGATTTGTGTTGATGTGTGTTGTTTGTGTTGTGATGTTGTGTGTTGTTGTGATTTGTGTGTTGATTGTGTTGTTGTGTTGTGATGTGTTGTGATGTTGATGTGTTGTGTTGTGTTGATTGTGTTGTTGTGTGTGTTGTGTTGTGTTGTGATGATTTGTGTGTTGATTGTGTGTTGTGTTGATGTGATGTGTGTTGTTGATGTTGTGTTGATTGTGTGTGTGATTGTGTGTTGATTGTGTTGTGTGTTGTGTTGATTGTGTGTGTGATGTTGTGTTGATGTTGTGTTGTGTTGTGATGTGTTGATTGTGTTTGATGTTGTGTTGATGTGTTGTTTGATTGTGTGTTGTTGTTGTGATGTGTGTTGTGTTGATGTTGTGTTGATTTGTTGATGATTGTGTTGATTGTTGTGTTTGTGTTGTGTGTGATGTTGTTGTTGTGTGTTGTGTTGATGTGATGTTGTTGTGTGTTGTGTGTGTTTGATTTGTGTGATTGTTGTGATGTTTGTGTGTGATTGTTGTGTGTTGATGATGTTGTGTTGATGTTGTGTTGTTGTGATGTTGTGATTGTGTGTTTGTGATGTTTGTGTTGATTGTTGTGTTGATGTGTGTTGATTGTGTTTGTGTTGTTGATGTTGTGTGTTGTTGTGTTGTGTTGTGTTGATTGTGTGTTGTGTGTTGTTGATGTTGTGTGATTTGTGTTGTTGTTGTGATTGTGTTGTGTTGTGTGATGTTGTGATGTTGATTGTGTTGTTGTGTGTGTGATTTGTGATTGATGTTGTTGTGTGTTGTGTGATGTTGTTGTGTTGTGATGTTTGTGTTGATGTTGTGTGATGTGTTGTGTTGTGTGATGTTTGTGTTGTGTGATGTTGTGTTGTTGATGTTGTGATGTGTTGTGATGTTGTTGTTGTGTGTGTTGATGTTGTGTTGATTGTGTGTTGTGATGTGTTGTGTTGTGATGTTTGTGTGTGTGATTGTTGATGTTGTTGTGTTGATGTTGTTGTTGATTGTGATGTTGTGTGATTGTGTGTTGTGTGTTGTGATTTGATGTGTTGTGTTGATTGATGTTGTTGTGTGATTTGTGATGTGTGATTGTTGTGTTGATTGTGATGTGTTGTTGTGATGTGTTGTTGTTGTGTGATGTTGATTGTGATTGTTGTTGTGTTGATTGTTGATGTTGTGTGTGATTGTGATGTGTTGTGTGTTGATTGTGATGTGATGTTTGATGTTGTGATTGTTGTTTGTTGTGTTGTGTGTTGTGTGATTGTTGTGTGATGTGTGTTGATTTTGTGTTGTGTTGATGATTGTTGTTGTGTGTGTTGATGTTGTGATTGTTGTGTGTGATTGATGTGATGTTGTGTGTTGATGTGTGTTTGTGTTGTGTTGTGATGTTGTTGTGTGATGTTGTTGTGATTGTTGATGATGTTGTGATTGTGTGTTGTGTTGTGTTGTGTTGATGTGTGTTGTGTTGTTGTGTTGATGTTGTGTGATTGTGTTTGATGTGTGATGTTGTGATTGTTGTTGTTGATGTTTGTTGATGTGTTGTGTGTGATGTGTTGATGTTGTGTGTTGATGTGATGTGTTGTTTGTGTGTGATTGTGTGTGTTGTGTTGTGATTGTTGTTGTGTTGATTGATGTGTTGTGTTGTTTGTGTGTGTGATGTGTTGTTGATGATGTTGATTGTGTGTGTGTTGATTGTGATGTTGTTGTGTTGTGATGTTGTGTTGTGATGTGTTTGTTGTGTTTTGATGTGTTGTTGTGTGTTGATGATGTTGTTGTTGTGATGTGTGTGATTTGTGTTGTTGTGTTGATTGTTGTGATGTGATTGTGTGTTGATGTTGTTGTGTGATGTGTTGTGTTGTTGTGATTGATGTTGTGTGATGTTGTGATTGTGTTGTGATGTGTTTGTGATGTGTTGTTGTGTGTTGTGTGATTGTGATTGTGTTGTGATTGTGATGTTGATGTGTGTTGTTGTGATTGTTGTGATGTGATGTGTGATGTGATTTGTTGTTTGTTGATGTGTGTGTGTTGATGTTGTTGTTGTGATGTGTTTGTTGTGATTGTGATGTGTTGTGATTGTGTTGTTGATGTGTGTTGATGTGTGATTGTGTTGTGTTGTGTGATGTTGTGTTGTGTGATGTTGTTTGTTGTGATTGTGATGTTGTGTTGTGTTTGTGTGTGATGTTGTGATGTTGTTGTGTTTGTGTTGATGTTGTTGATTGTTGTGATGTTGTTGTTGTGTGATGTGTTGTTTGATGTGTTGTGATTTGTTGATGTGATGTGTGATTGTGTTGTGATGTTGTGTGATGTGTTGTTGATTGTTGTGTGATGTTGATGTTGTGATTGTTTGTTGTGATGTTGTGTTGTGATGTGTTGTGTGATTTGTTGTGATGTTGTGTGTGTTGATTGTGTTGATTGTGTTGTGTGATGATGTGTTTGTGATGTGTGTGATTGTGTTGTGTTGTTGTGTGTTGTTGATGTGTTGTGTTTGTTGTGATTGTTGTGTGTTGATGTGATTTTGATGTTGTGATTGTGTGTTGTGTTGATTGTTTGATGTGTGTTGTTGTGATTTTGTTGATGTGATTGTGTGTTGTTGATTGTTGTGTGTGATGTTGTGTGATGTTGATGTTGTGTTGTGTTGTGATGTGTTGTGTTGTGATTGTTGTGTTGTGTGTGATGTGATTGTGTTGTGTGTTGATGTTGTGATGTGTTGTGATGTGATTGTGATGATGTTGTGTGTTGTTGATGTGTTGTTGATGTTGATGTGATTGTGTGTTGTGATTGTGATGTTGTTGATGTGTTGTGATGTTTGTGTTGTGTTGATGTGTTTGTGATGTTGTTGTGTGTTGTGTTGATGTGATTTGTGTGTTGTGTGTGTGTTTGTGTTGTTGATGTTGTTTGTGATTGTTGTGTGTTGTGTGATGTTGTGTGTTGTGATTGTTGTGATGTGTGTTTTGATTGTGTTGTGTGTTGTTGTGTTGTGTGTTGTGATTGTGATGTTGTGTGTTTGTTGTGATGTTGTTGTGTTGATGTGTTGTGATTGTGTGTTGTTGTTGTTTGTGTTGTGTGTGTTGTGATGTTGTTGTGTGTGATTGTGTTGTTGATGTGATGTTGTGTTGTGTGTTGTTGTGTTGATTGTGATGTTGTGATTGTTTGTGTTGATTGTGTTGTTGTGTGATGTTGTGATTGTTGTGATTGTTGTTGTGATGTTTGTGTTGTGTTGATGTTGTGTTGTTTGTGTGTGTTGATGTGTTTGTTGTTGTGTGTTGATGTGTTGTTGTGTTGTGTGTGTGTTGATGTGTTGATTGTGTTTGTGTGTGTGATGTGTTGTGATGTGTTGTGTTGTTGATTGTGTGTTGTGTTGTTGTGTGTTGTGATTTGTGTTGATGTGTTGTGTTGTGATGTTGTGTTGTGTTTGATGTTGTGTGTGATTGTGTTGATGTGTTTGTGTTGTGTTGTTGTGATTGTGTTGTTGTTTTGTGATTGTGATTGATGTGTTGTTGTGATGTTGTGTTTGATGTTGTTGTGTGATTGATGTTGTTTGTGATGTTGTGTTTGTGATGTTGTTGTGTTGATGTGTGATGTGTTTGTGATTGTTGTTGTGATTGTTGTGTGTGATTGTGTGTTGTGTTTGATTGTGTGTTGTGATTGTTGATTTGTGTTGTGATGTTGTTGATGTGTTTGTGTGATGTGTGATTGTTGTGATGTGTGTTGTGTTGTGTTGTGTGTGATTGTTGTGTTGTTGTGTGTGTGATTGTGTTGATGTTGTGTTTGTGTTGATGTGTTGTTGTGTTGTTGTGTGATTTGTTGTGTTGTGATTGTTGTGTGATTGTTGTTGTGTGTTGATGTTTGTGTTGTTGTGATGTGTTGTTGTTGTGTTGTGTTGTGATTGTGTTGATGTTGATTGTGTTGATGTGTTGTTGTGTGTTGTGTTGTGTTTGTTGTTGATGTTGTGATGTGTTTGTGTTGTGATTGATGTTGTGTGATGTTGTGTTGTGTTGATTGTGTGATGTGTTGTGATTGTGTTGTGTGATTGTTGTTGTGTGTTGTGTTGATGTTTGATGTGTTGTGATTGTGTGTTGTGTTTGTTGTGTTGATGTGATTGTTGTGTGTTGTGTGTGTGTTGTTGTGTTGATTGTGATTGTGTGTGTTGTTGTGATGTGTGTTGATGTTTGTGTTGTTTGTGTGTGTTGTGATTGATGTGTTGTTGTGTGTGTTGTGTGATGTTGTGTTGTTGTGTTGTTTTGTGTTGTTGATGTTGTGTTGATTGATGTTTGTTGATGTGTGATGTTGTTGTTGTTGTGTTGTGATGTGATTTGTGTTGTGATTGTGTTGTGTTGTTGATGTGTGATTGTGTGTTGTGATGTTGTTGTGTTGTGATTTGTGTGATTGTTGTGATGTTGTGTGTGATGTTGTTTGTGTTGTGTGATTTGATGTTGTTGATGTTGTTGTTGTGATTGATTGTTGTTGATGTTTGTGATTGTGTTGTGATGTTGTTTGTTGATGTTGTTGTGATGTGATTGTGTGATTGTTGTTGTGTGTGATGTTGTTGATTTGTGTTGTTTGTTGTGATGTGTGTTTGTGTTGATTGTTGTTGTGTTGTGTTGTGTGATGTGTTGATGTTGTGTTGTGTTGTTGATGTGTGATTGTGATGTTGTTGTGTTGTTGATGTGATTGTTGATGTTGTGTGTGTTTGTGTGTTTGTGTTGATGTGTGTTGTGTTTGTGATGTTGTTTGTGTGATTGTGTTGTGTGTGTTGTGTTGATTGTTGTTGTGATGTTGTGATTGTTGATGTTGTGTGTGTTGTGATGTTGTTGATGTGATTGTGTTGTTGATGTGTGATGTTGTGTTGATGTTGTTGATTGTGTTGTGATGTGTTGATTGTGTGTTGTTGATGTGTTGTGATTTGTTGATGTTGTGATTGTTGTGATGTGTGTTGTTTGTGATGTTGTTGTGTGTTGATGTGTTGTTGATGTGTGTTTGTGATGTGTGATTGTTGTGTGTTGTTGTTGTGATGTTGTTGTTGATGTGTGTGTTGTTTGATTGTTGTGTTGTTGATGTGATGTTGTGATGTGTTGTTGTGATGTGTTGTTGTGATGTTGTGTGATGTGTTGTGTTGTGTGATTGTGTTTGTTGTGTGATTTGTGTGATTGTTGATTGTGTTGTGTGTGATGTGTTGATGTGTTGATTGTGTGTTGATGTGTGTTTGATGTGTTGTGATTGTTGTGATTGTTGTTGTGTTGTGTGTGATGTTGTGTTGATTGATGTGATTTGTGATGTTGTTGTTGTGTGATGTGTTGATTTGTGTGATGTTGTGTTGTTGATTTGATGTGTTGTTTGTGATGTGTTGTTGTGTGTTGATTGTGTTGTGTGATGTTGTGTTGTTGTGTGATGTGTGATGTTGTGTGATTTGTGTTGTGTTGTGTGATGTTGTGATGTTTGTTGTGTGATTGTGTTGTGATGTTGTTGTGTGTTGTGTTGATGTTGTGTGTTGTGATGATGATTTGATGTGTTGTTGTTGTGTGTGTGTTTGTGTGTTGTGTGATTGTTGTTGTGATGTTGTTGTGTGATGTTGTGTTGTTGATGTGTTGTTTGTGTGATTGTGTTGTGATGATGTGTTTGTGATTGTGTTGTTGTGTGTTGATGTTTGTTGTGATGTGATTGTGTTGTGTGTTGTTGTTGTGTTGTTGTGATGTGATTTGTGTGTGATTGTTGTTGATGTTGTGTTGTGTTGTGTGTTGTTGATGTTGTGTGATGTGTTGATGATTGTGTGATTTGATGTGTGTTGTGTGATTGTGTTGTTGTGTGATGTTGTGTTGTTTGATGTGTTGTGTTGTTGATGTTTGATGTTGTGTTGATGTGTTGATGTTGTGTTGTGATGTGTTGTTGTTTGTGTGTTGATGTGTGATGTTGTTGTGATGTTGATGTGTTGTGATGTGTTGTTGTTGTTGATTTGTGTTGTGATTTGTGTGTTGTGTTGTGTTTGATTGTTGTGATGTGATTGTTGTGTGATGTGTTGATGTTGTTGATGTGTGATGTTGTGTGATTGTGTTGTGTTGTTGATGTGTTGATTGTGTGATGTTGTTGTTGTGATGTGTGATTGTTGTGTTGATGTGTTTTGTTGTTGTTGTTGTGATGTTGTTGTTGATGTTGTTGTGATGTGTTTGTTGTGTTGTTGTGTTTGATGTGTGTTGTTTGATGTGATGTGTTGATGTTGTGATGTTGTTGTGTGATTGTGTTGTGATTGTTGTGATTGTTGATTGTGTGTGTTGTTGTGTGATGTTGTGATTGTTGTGATTTGTGTTGATGTGTTGTGTTGTTGTGATTGATGTGATGTTGTGTTTGTTGTTGTGTGTGTTGTGATTGTGTTTGTTGTGATGTTGTTGATTGTGTGATTGTGTTGTGTTTGTTGATTGTTGATGTTGTGTGTTGTTTGTGTGATTGTGATTGTTGTTGATGTGTTGTGATGTGATGTTGTTGTTGTGATGTTGTGTGATGTGTGATTGTTGTTGTGATTTGTGTTGTTGTTGTGATTGTTGTGTGTTGTGTTGTGATGTTGTTGATTGTGATTGTGTTTGTGTTGTGTTGATGTGTGATGTTGTGATGTGTTGTGTTGTGATGTGATTTGTGTGATTGTTGTGATTGTTGTGTTGTGTTGTGATGTTGTGTTGTTGTGATTGTGTGTGATTTGTTGTGTGTGTTTGTGTTGTGTTGATGATGTTGTTTGTGATGTTGTGTGATGTTGTGTGTTGTGATTTGTTGTTGATGTTGTGTTGATGTGTTGTGATTGTTGTGATGTGTGTTGTTGTGATGTGTTTGTGTGTTGTGATGTTGTTGTGTGATGTTGTTTGTGATTGTGTGATTGTTGTGATGTTGTGATTGTGTTTTGATTTGTTGATGTGTGATTGTGTGATGTTGTTGATTGATGTTGTTGTGATGTTGTGATTGTGTGATGATTGTTGTGTTGTGTGATGTGTTGTGTGTGATGTTGTTGTGATTGTGTTGTGTTGTTTGTGTGTTGTTGTGATTGTTGTGTGTTGTGTTTGTGTTGTTGTTGATGATTGTGTTGTTTGTGTTGTTTGTTGTGATTGTGTGATTGTTTGTGTGTTGATGTTGTGTTGATGTGTGATTGTTGTTGTTGTGATTGTTGTGTTGTGATGTGTTGTGATTGTTGTTGATGTTGTGATGTGTGATGTGTTGTGTTGTTGATTGTGTGATGTGTTTGTTGTGTGTGATGTTGTGATTGTGTGTTGTGATTGTTGTGTTGTTGATGTGATGTTGATTGTGTTGATGTTGTGATTGTGTGATGTTGTTTGTGATTGTTGTGATGTTGTGTGTTGTTGTGTTGTGTTGTGTTGTTGTGATGTTGTTGTGTGTTGATGTGTTGTGATGTTGATGTTGTTGTGATGTGTTGTGTTGTTGTGTGTGATTGTGTTGTGTGTTGATGTTGTTGTGATGTGTGATTGTGTTGTGATGTGTTGTTGATGTGTGATTGTTTGTGTTGTGTTGATGTTGTGTGTTGTGTGATGTGTTGTTGATGTTGTGATGTTGTTGTGTTTGTTGATGTGATGTTGTGTGTTGTGATTGATTGTGTGTGTTGTGTTGTGATGTGTGTTGTGTTGATTGTGTGATTTGTGTTGTGTGTTGTTGTGATGTGTGTTGTGTTGTTTGATTGTGTGTGATTTGTTGTGTTGTGTTGTTTGTGATGTTGATGTGTTGATGTTGTGATTGTGTGTTGTTGTGTGTTGATTGTGTGTTGTGTGATGTTGATGTGTTGTTGTGTGTTGATGTTGTTTGTTTGATGTGATTGTTGATGTTGTGTGTGTGTGTGATTGTGATGTGTGTTGTTGTGTTGTGTTGATTGTGATTGTTGTGTGTTGATTTGTGTGATTGTTGTGTGTTTGTTGATGTGTGTTGTGTGTGATTGTTGTGATGTTGATTTGATGTGTTGTGTTGATGTTGTGTTGATGTTGTGTGATTGTTGTTGATGTTGTGTTGTGATGTTGTGATGTGTTGTGTGTTGTGTTTGTTGTTGATGTTGATGTGATGTGTTTGTGTGTGTTGTTGTGATTGATGTTGATGTGTTGTGTTGTGTTGTTGTGATGTGTGTTGTTTGTGTGATTGTTTGATTGTGTGATGTGTGTTGTGTGATTTGTGTTGATGTTGATGTGATGTTGTGTTGTGTGATTGTGTTGTGTGATGTTGTTTGTGTGTTGATGTGTGTTGTGATGTGTTGATTGTGATGTTGTTGTGTGTGTTGATGTTGTGATGTTGATGTTGATGTTGTGTGATGTGTTTGTGATGTTGTTGATGTGTTTGTGTGTTGTGTTGTGATTGTGTGTTGTGATGTGTGTTGATGTGTTGTTGTGTTGATGTTGTGTGTTGTTGATGTGTTGTGATGTTGATTGTTGTTGTGTGTTGTGATGTGTTTGTTGTGTGATGTGTGTTGATGTTGTTGTGTTGTGTGATGTGTTGATGTTTGTGATGTTGTTGTGTTGTTGTGTGATGTTGATGTTGTGATGTGTTTGATGTTGTTGTGATTGTGTGTGATGTTTGTGTGATTGTGTGTTGTGTGTGATTTGTTGTGATGTTGTGTTGTTTGTGTGATTGTGATGTTTGTTGTTGTGTGTTGATGATTTGTTGTGTTGTGTGTTGATTGTTGTGATGTGTTGATGTTGTTGTGTGATTGTTGTGTTGATGTGTTGATTGTGTGATTGTTGATTGTTGTTGTGATGTTGTGTTTGTGATGTGTTGATTGTGTGTGTTGATGTTGTGTGATTGTGTTGATTGTTGTGATTGTTGTGATGTGTTGATTGTGTTGTTGTGATTGTTGTGTGTGTTGATGTTGTGTTGTGTTGTGATTGTGTGTTTGTGTGATGTTGTGTTGTTGTTGATGTGTGATTGTGATGTGTTGTGTGTGTTGATTGTTGTGATTGTGTTGTGTTGTGTGATGTTGATTGTGTGTTGTGATTGTGTTGTTGATGTGTTGTGTGTGATTGTGTTGTTTGTGTGTTGTTGTGTTGTGTTGATGTTGTTTGATGTGTGTTGTGTGTTGTTGTGTTGATGTTGTGATTGATTGTTGTGTTGTGATTGTGTTTGATGTGTTGTGTTGTGTGATGTTGTTGTGTTGTGATTGTGTGATGTTGTGTGTGTTTGATTGTTGTGTTGATGTGTGTTGATTGTTGATTGATGTGTGATGTTGTTGTGTGTGTTGTGATGTGTTGTTGTGATGTGTTGATTGTGTTGTTGTTGTGTGATTGTTGTTGTTGATGTGTGTGATTGTGTTGTTGTGTGTGTTGTTGATGTGTGATGTTGTGTGTGTGTTGTGTTGATTGTTGATGTTGTTGTGTTGTTGTTGTGTGATGTTGTTTGTGATTGATTGTGTGTTGTGTTGATTGTGTTGTTGATTGTGTGTTTTGATGTTGTGTGATTTGTGTTGTTGTGATTGTTGTTGTTGTGATTGATGTTTGTGTTGTGTGATGATGTGTTGATTGTGATTGTGTTGTGATTGTGTTGTTGTGTGTTTGTGATGTTTGTGTTGATGTTGATGTTGTGTGATGTTGTGTTGTTGATGTGTTGTGATGTGTTGTGTTGTGTGATGTTGTGTTGTTGATTGTGATGTTGTGTGATTGTGTGATGATGTTGATTGTGTTGTGTTGTTGTGTTTTGTGTGTTGTGATGTTGTTTGTGTGTTGTGTTGATTGTTGTGTGATTGTGTTGTGTTGATTGTGTTGATGTTTGTGTTGTTGATGTGATGTTGTGTTGATGTGTTGTGTTGTTGATTGTGATGTTTGTTTGATGTTGATGTGTTGTTGTGTGATTGATTGTGTGATGTGTTGATGTTGTGTTGATTGTGATTGTGTGTTGTGTTGTTGATTTGTGATGTTTGTGTGTTGTGATGTGTTGTTGTGTGATGTTGTGATGTTGTTTGTGTGTGATTGTTGTGATTTGATGTGTTGTTGTTTGTGTTGATGTTGTGTGTTGTGATTGTGTTGTGTTGATTTGTTGTGTGTGTGATGTTGATGTGTTGTTGATGTTGTGTGATGTGTTGTGTTGATGTTGTTTGATTGTTGATGTTTGTGTTGTGTTGATTGTGTTGTGTGTGATTGATGATTTGTGATGTTGTTGTGATGTTGTGATTGTTGATGTTGATGTGTGTTGTGTTGTGTGATGTTGATTGTGATTTGTGTTGTGTGTTGATGTGTGTTGATGTGATTTGTGTGTTTGTGATGTTGATTGTGTGTGATGTTTGTGTTGTGTGTGTTGTGATGTTGTGATTGTGTGTGTGATTTGTGATTGTGTGATGTTGTGTTGATGTTGTGTTGATGATGTGTTGTGATTGTTGTGTGATGTTGTGTGTGATGTGATTGATGTTTGTGTTGTGTTGTTGATGTGTTGATTTGTTGTGATGTGTTGTGTTGTGTGTTGATTGTTGTGATGTGTTGTGTTGTGTTTGTTGTGTTGTGTTGTGATGTGTGTTGTTGTTGATGTGTTTGATGTGATTGTGTTGTGTTGTGATGTTGATGTGTGTGTTGATGTGTTGTGATGTTTGTTGATTGTGTTGTTGTGTGTGATGTTGTTGTGTTGTGTGTTGTTGATGTTGTGATGTTGTTGATGTGTGTGTTGATGTGTTGTTGTGTGATGTTGTGTTGTGATGTGTTGATGTGTTGATTGTGTTGTGTGATGTGTTGTGTTGATTGTGTTGTGATGTTGTTGTGATGTGTTGTGTTGTGATTGTGTTGTGTGTTGTGTTGATTGTGATGTGTTGTGTTGATTGTTGTGTTGTGTGATTGTGTTGTGTTGTGTTGATTGTGATGTTGTTGATGTGTGTTGTGTGATGTGTTGTGATGTTGATGTTTGTGTTGATGTTGATTTGTTGTGATGTGTTGTGTGTTGATGTTGTGTTGTGATGTTGATTGTGTGTTGATTGTTGTGTGTGTTGATTGTGTGATTGTGTGTTTGTGTGTGATTGTGTTGTTTGTGATGTTGTGATGTGTTGTGATGTTGTTGTGTTGTGTGATGTTGATGATGTTGATGTGTGTGTTGTTTGTTTGATGTGATGTGTTGTGTTGATTGTGATTGTGTGTTGTGATGTGTTGTGTTGTTTGATGTGTGTTGTGATGTTGATGTTGTTGTGTGATTTGTGTTGTGTTGTGTTGATTGTGTTGTGTTGTTGATGTGTTGATGTTTGTTGATGTGATGTGTTGATGTTGTGTTGTGTGTGATTGTGTTGTGATGTTGTTGTGTTGTGTGATGTTGATGATGTTGTTTGTGTTGTGATTGTTGTGTTGATGTGTTTGTGTGTTGTGATTGTTTGTTGTTGATGTTGTGTTGATGTGTGTTGTGTGTGATGTTGTGTGTTGTGTGATTGTGTTGTTGTGATGTGTGTGATTGTGTGTTGTTGATGTGTTGTGTGTTGTTGTTGATGTGTGTTGTGTTGTGATTGTGTGATTGTTGTGTTGTGTTTGTGTTGTTTGTGTTGATTGTTGTGTGTTGATTGTTGATGTGATTGTGTGATGTTGTTTGATGTGTTGTGTTGTGTTGATGTGTTGTGTGTGATGTGTTGTGTTGATTGTTGTTTGTGTGTTGTGTGATTGATGTGTTGTTGTGATTGTGTTGTGTGATGTTTGTGATTGTGTGTTGATGTGTGATTGTGTTGTTGATTGTGTGATGTTTGTGTTGATGATTGTGATGTTGTGTGATTGTGTTGTGTTGATGTTGTGTGTGATTGTGTGTTGATGTTGTTGTGATTGTGTGTGATTGTGATTGATTTGATGTTGTGTGTGTTGTGATGTGTTGTTGTGTTGTGTGTTGATGTTGTGATGTTGTGTGTGTTGATTGTTGTGTTGATGTGTGATGTTGATTGTTGTTGTGATGTGTTTGTTGTTTGTGATTGATTGTTGATGTGTTGTTGTGTGTGTTGATGTGTGTGATGTTGTTTGATGTTGTGTGTGATGTTGTTGTTGATTGATGTGTGTTGATGTTGTGTTGATGTGTGTTGATTGTGTTGTGTTGTGTTGTTGATTGTGTTGTTGTGATGTGTGTGATGTGTTTGTGATGTGTGTTGTGATTGTGTTGTTGTGATTGTGTGTGATGTTGTGTGATTGTGTGTTGTTGTTGTGATGTTGATTTGTTGTGTTGATGTGTTGATGTTGTGTGTGTTGATGTGTGTGTGTGATTGATGTTGTTTGTGTTGTTGTGTGATGTGTTGATGTGTTGTGATTGTTGTGTTTGTTGTGTGATGTTGATTGTGTGTTGTGTGATTGTTGATGTTGTGATGTGTTGTGTGTGATGTTGTTGTGTTGTGATGTGATTTGTGTGATGTGATTGATGTGTTGTTTGTGATTGATTGTGTGTGATTTGTGTTGTGTGATGTTGTGTTGATGTGTTGTGATGTGTTGTTGTTGTGATTGTGATGTTGATGTGTGTTGTGTTTGATGATGTTGTTTGTGTGTGATGTGATTGTTGTGATGTTGATGTTGTTGTTGTGTTGTGATGTGATGTTGTTGATGTGATGTTGATGTTGTTTGTGTGATTGTTGATGTTGTGTGATGTTGTTGATGTTGTGTGTTGTGTGTTGTGATTGTTGATGTTGTTGTGATGTTTGTGATGTGTTGTTGTTTGTGTGTTGTTTGTGTGATTGTGATTGTGTGTTGATTGTGATGTGTGTTTGTTGTGTGTTGTGTGATTTGTTGATGTTGATGTGTGTTGTTGATGTGTGATTGTGTTGTGATTGTTGTTGTGTGATGTGTTGTGTTGTGTTGATGTTGTTGTGTTTGTGTGTGATGTGTTGTGATGTTGTTGATGTGTTGTTGTGATTGTGTTGATGTTGTGATTGTGATGTTTGATGTTGTGTGATGTGATGTTGTTGTGTTGATGTGTTTGTGTGATGTGTGTGTTGTTGTGTGATTGATGTTGATGTGATTGATTGTGTTGTGATTGATGTGTGATGTTGTTGTGTGTTGTGTGATGTTGTTGTGATGTGTGTTGTTTGTGTTGATGTGTTGTGTTGATGTTGTGATGTTGTGTGTTGTGATTGTTGTTGTGATGTTGTGTTGTGTTGATGTGATGTTGTTGATGTGTTGATTTGTGTGTTGTGATTGTGTGTTGTTGTGTGATTTGTGTTGATGTGTTGTGATGTGTTGATGTTGATTGTGTGATGTTGTGATTGTTGTGTTGTTGTGTGATGTGTGATGTTGTTGATTGTGATGTTGTTGTTGTGTTGATGTGTTGTTGTGATGTTGTTGATGTGTTGTGATTGTGTTGTTGATGTGATGTTGTGATGTGTTGTTGTTTGTTGATGTGATGTGTTGTTGTGTTGATGTTTGTGTGTTGTGATGTGTTGTGATTGATGTTGATTTGTGTGTTGTGTTTGTTGTGTGTGATGTTGTGTTGATGTGTGATTGTTGTGATGTTGTGTGTGATTGTTGTGTTGATTGTTTGTGATTGTGTTGTGTTGTGATTGTTGTGTGTTGTGTTGATGTTTGATGTGTTGTGTGATGTGTTGTGATGTTGTGATTGTGTTGATGTGTTGTTGATGTGTTGTGTTTGATGTGTTGTGTGATGTTGTTGATTGTGATGTGTTGTGTTGTGATGTTGATTGTTGTTGTTTGATGTTGTTGATGTGATTTGATGTGTGTTGTGTGTTGATGTGTTGTGTGATGTTTGTGTTGTTGATGTTGTGTGTGATTGTTGATTGTGTTGATGTTGTGTGATTGTTGTTGTGTTTGATGTTGATGTGTTGTGTTGTGTGTGATTTGTTGTTGATGTGTGTTGTGTTGTGTTGATGATGTTGTTGTTGTGATGTTGTTGTGTGATTGTGATGTGTTGTTGTGTGATGTTGTGATTGTGTGTTGTTGTGTGTTGTGTTGTGATGTTGTGATGTTGTGTTTGTGATGTTGATTGTTGTGTGATGTTGTTGTTGATGTGTTGTGTTGTGATGTTGATGTGTTGTTGTGTGTGATTGTTGTTGTGATGTTGTGTGTTGTGTGATTGTTTGTTGATTGTGTTGTGTTGTGTGATTGTTGTGTGATGTTGTGTTGTGTGTGATTGTTGTGTTGTGATTGTTGTGTTTGATGTGATGTTGTGTTGTGTGATGATTGTGATGTTGTGTTGTGTTGTTGTGTGATTGATGTTGTTGTGTTGTGTGTTGTGATTGTGTTGTGATTGTTTGATGTGTTGTGTGTGTGATTGTGTTGTTTGATGTTTGTGATGTGTGTTTGATGTTGTGTGATTGTGTGTTGTGATGTTGTTTGTTGATGTGTGTTTGTGATGTGTTGTTGATGTGTGATGTTGTGTTGATGTGTTGTTGTTGATTGTGTTGTGATTGTTGTGTTGATGTGTTGTGTGTGATTTGTGATGTGTTGTGTGTTGTTGATGATTGTGTTGTGTGATGTTGTTGTGTTGTGATGTGTTGTGTGATTTGTGTGTTGTTGTGATTGTGATGTGTTGTGTGATTGATGTGTGTTTGTGTTGTGATTGTGATTGTGTTGATGTGTTTGTGTGATGTGATGTTGTGATTGTGTTGTGATGTGATGTGTTGTTGTGTTGATGTGATTGTTGATGTTGTTGTGTGATTGTGTTGTGATGTTGATGTTGTTGTGTTGTGATTGTGTTGATGTGTTGTGATTGTGTGATTGTTGATGTTGTGATGTTGATGTTGTGATTGTGATTGTGTTTGATGTTGTGTTGTGTGATGTGTTGTTGATTTGTGTTGTGATGTTGTTTGTGTGTGTTTGTTGATGTTGTGTTGATTGTGATGTTTGTTGTGTTGTTGTGTGTGTGATTGTGTTGTTTGTGTGTGATGTGATTGTGTTGATGTGTTTGTTGATGTGTGTGTGATTGTGTGTTGATGTGTTGATGTGTTGATTGTTGTGATGTTGATTTGTGTTTGTGATGTGTTGTTGTGTGTTGATGTGATTGTGTGATGTGTTGTGATTTGTTGTGTTGATGTTGTGTGTTGTGATTGTTGTGTGTTGTGTGTTGATTGTGTTTGTTGATTGTGTTGTGATTGTTGTGTGATGTTGTTGTGATGTTGTGATGTTGTGTTGATGTGTTGTGATTGTGTTGTGTTGATGTTGTGTGTGATGTTGTTGATTGTGTGTTGTGTTGTGTTGATGTGTGATGTTGTGATTGTTGATGTGTTTGTGTTGTTGATGTGTGTTGTGTGATGTGTTGTTTGATGTTGTGTTGTGTGATTGTTGATGTGTGTTGTTGTGTTGATGATGTGATTGTGATGTGTTGATGTGTGATTGTGTTGTGTGTTGTTGTGTTGTTGTGATGTGATTGTTGTGATGTGTGTTGTTGTGATGTGATTGTTGTGTTGTGTTGTGATGTTGTGTGTTGTGATGTTGTTGTGATTGTTGTGATGTTGTGTTGTTGTGTTGATGTGTTGTGATTGTGTTTGATGTTGTGATGTGTGATGTGTTTGTGTTGTGATGTTGTTGTGTTGTGATGTGTTGTTGATGTTGTGTTGTTGATTGTGTTTGATGTGATTGTTGTGTTGTGTTGATTGTTTGTGTTGTGATTGTGTTGTGATGTGTTGTGATTGTGTTTGTGTGATTGTTGTTGTGTTTGTTGTTGATGTGTGATGTTGTGATGTGTGTTGTTTGTGATTGATGTTGTGTGATGTGTTTTGTTGTGATTTGTGTGTTGATGTGTTGTGTGATGTGTTGTGTGTGTTGATTGTGTTTGATGATTGTGTGTGTTGTGTGTTGATTGTGTTTGTTGTGTGATTGTGTTGTGTTGATTGTTGATGATGTTGTTGTGTTGTGATTGTGTTGTGATTGTGTTGTGTTGATTGATGTTGATGTTGTTGTGTTTGTGTGATTTGTTGTTGATGTTGTGTTGTTGATTGTGTTGTTGATGTGTTGTTGTGTGATGTTGTGATTGATGTGTGTTGTGTGTTGATGTTGTGTGTGTTGATGTGTTGTTGTTGATGTTGATTGTGTTGTGTTGTTGTGATGTTGTGATGTTGTGATTGTTGATGTGTGTTGTTGTGTTGTGATGTGTTTGTGTGTTGTTGTGTTGATGTGTTGATGTGTGATTTGTTTGTGTGATTGTTGTGATGTTTGTGATTTGTTGTGATGTTGTGATTGTTGTGTTGTGATGTGTTGTGTGTGTTGTTGATGTTGTGTGATGTTGTGTGTGATTGTTGTGTTGATGTGTGTTGATTGTTGTGTGTTGTTGTGATGTGTTGTGATGTTGTTTGTTGTGTTGTGATGTTGATTGTGTGATTGTTGTGTGTGATTGTGATTGTGATGATTTGTTGATGTTGTGTTGTGATTGTGTGTGTTGTTTGTGTTGTGTGTGATTGTTGTTGATGTTGTGATGTTGTGTGATGTTGTGTGTGTGATTGTTGTTGTGATTGTGTTGATGTGTTGTTGTGATTGTGTTGTGATGTGTTGTTGATGTGTGTTGTGTTGTTGATTGTGTTGATGTGTTTGTGTGTGATTGTTGATTGTGTTGTGTTGATGTGTGTTGTGTGTTGATTTGTGTGATGTGTTGTGTGTTTGTGTGATGTTGTGATGTTGTGATTGTTGATTTGTGTGTGTGTTGTGATTGTTGATGTTGTGTGATGTTGTGTTGTGATTGATTTGTGATTTGTGATTGTTGTGTTGTTTGTTGATGTGTTGATTGTGTTGTGATTGTTGTGTGTGATTGTTGTTGATTGTGTTGTGTGTTGATGTTTGTGTGATTGTGATGTTGTGTTTGATGTGTTGATGTGTTGTGTTGTTGATGTGTTGTTGTGATTGTTTGATGTGTTGATGTTGTGTGATTTGTGTGTTGATGTTTGTGTGATGTTGTTGTTGTGTTGTTTGTGTGTTGTGTGATTGTGTTGTTGTGATTGTGTTGTGTGTTGATGTGATGTTGTGTGATTGATGTTGTGTTGATGTGTTGTTGTTTGATGTTGTGATGTTGTGTTGATTGTGTGTGTGATGTTGTTGTGATGTGTGTTGTTTGATGTGTTGTTGATTGTGTTGTGTTGTGATTGTTGTTTGATGTGTGTTGTGTTGTGTGTGTTGTGTTGATGTTGTGTTGATGTGTTGTGTGTGTTGATTTGATGTTGTGATTGATGTTGTGTTGTTGATGTTGTGATGTGTTGTGTTTGATGTGTGTGTTGATGATGTTGTGTTGTGATTTGATTGTGTTGTTGTGTGTGATGTGTTTGTTTGATGTGTGTTGATGTTGATTGTGATGTTGTGTTGTTTGTTGTGATTGTTGATGTTGTGATTGATGTTGTTGTGATTGTGTTGTTGTGTGTTGATTTGTGTTGTTGATGTGTGTTGATGTTGATGTGATGTGTTTTGTGATGTGTTGTTGTGATTGTGATTTGTTGATGTTTGATGTGTGTGTGATGTTTGTGTTGATGTGTGTGATGTTGTTGATTGTGTGTTGTGATGTTTGATGTTGTGTGTGATTTGTGTGTTGTGATTGTGTTGATGATGTGTTGTGATGTTGTGATTGTGTGATTGTGTTGATGTTGTGATTGTGTGTGTTGATGTTTGTGTGTTGATTGTTGTTGATTGATTGTGTTGTGTGATTGTGTGTTGTGATTGATTGTTGATGTGTTGTGATGTTGTTGTGTTGTGTTGATTGTGTTTGTTGTTGTGATGTTGTTGTGATTGTTGTGTTGATTTGTGTGTTGATTGATGTGTGTTGATTTGATGTTGTGTGATGTTTTGTGATGTGTTGTGATTGTGTTGTGTTGTTGTGTGATGTGTTGTGATTGTGTTTGTGTTGATTGTGATGTTGTGTGTTGTGTTGTTGATTTGTTGTTGATGTGATTGTTTTGTGTGATTGTGTTGATGTTGTTGATGTTGTGTTGATTGTGTTGTGTTTGTTGTTGTGATGTGTGATTGTTGTGTTGATTGTTGTGTGATGTTTGTGTGTTGATGTGTTGTTGTGATGTTTGTTGTGTGTGTGATGTTGTTGTGATGTTGTGTTTGTTGTGTGATTTGTGTGTGTGTGATTGTTGTTGATTGTGTGTGATGTTGTTTGTTGATTGTGTGTTGTTGTGTTGTGATTGTGTTGTTGATTGTGATGTTTGTGTTGTGTTGATGTGTTGTGATGTTGTTGTGTTGATGTGATTGTTGATGTGTTGATGTGTTGTGTGTTGTGTTTGTGTTGATTTGTGATGTGTGTTGTGTTGTTGATGTGTTGTGTTGTTGTTGTGATTGTTGTGTGTGATGTTGTGTTGATGTGTTGTGTTGTGATTGTGTGATGTGTTGTGTTGATTGTGATGTTGTGTTGATGTGTTGTGTTGTGTTGTGTGATTGTGATGTTGTTGTGATTGTTGTGATGTTGTTGTGATTGTGTGTTGTGATGTTGTTGTGTTGTGATTGTGTTGTGTTGTTGTGATGTGTTGTGATGTTTGTTTGTGTGATTGTTTGTTGTGATGTTGTTGTGATTGTGTTGTTGTGATGTGTTGTTGATTGATGTTGTGTGTTGTTGATGTGTTTGATTGTGTTGTGTGTTGTGATTTGTTGTTGATGTTGTGTTTGTTGATTGTGATGTTGATGTTTGTGTTGATTGTGTGATGTGTGTTGTTGTGATTTGTGTGTTGATTGTGTGTGTTGATTGTGTTGTTGTGATGTGTTGTGATGTTGTGTTGTTGTGATGTTTGTTGTTGATGTGTGTGATTGTGATGTTGTTGTGATGTTTGTTGTTGTGTGTTGTGTGTGTTGATGTTTGTGTTGTTGTGTTGTGATGTTGATGTGTTGTTTGTGTTGTGTTGTTTGATGTGTGATTGTTGTGTTGATGTTGATGTTGTGTGATGTTGTGTGTTGATTGTTGATGTGTGTTTGATGTGTGTGTTGTTTGTGTGTTGTTGTTGTGATTGTGTTGTTGTTGATTGTGTTGATGTGTGTTGTTGTTTGTGTGTTGTGATTTGATGTGTTTGTTGTGTGATGTTTGTGTGTGATTGTTTGTGATGTTGTGTTGTGATGTTGTGATGTGTTGTTGTGATGTTGATTGTGTGTGATGTGTTTGTTGTGTGTGATTGTTGTGATGTTGTGTGTTGATTGTTGTGATTGTTGATGTTGTGTTGATTGTGTGATTGTGTGTTGATGTGTTGTTGTTGTGTTGATTGTGTTGTGTTGTGATTGTGTGATGTTGTTGTTGTTGATGTGTTTGTGTGATTGTGTTGTGTTTTGTTGTGATTGTTGTGTTGTTGTGATTGTGTTGTGTTGATGTTGTGATTGTTGTTTGATTTGTTGATTGTGTGATGTTGTTGTTTGATGTGTTGTGATTGTGTGTGATTGATGTGTTGTGTGATTGTTTGTGTTGTGATGTGATTGTTGATTTGTGTGATGTTGTGTTGATTGTGTTGTTGTTTGTGTGTTGATTGTTGTTGTGATTTGTGTTGTTGTGTGTGATTGTGTGTGATGTTGTGATTGTTGTTTGTTGATGTTGTGTGATGTTGATGTGTTTGATGTGTGTGTTGTGTGATTGTTGTTGTGATTGTGATGTTGTGTTGTTGATTTGTTGTGTTGTGTTGTGTTGTTGATGTGTGATTGTTGTGTGATTTGATGTGTTGTGTTGTGATGTTTGTGTGTTGATGTTGATGTGTTGATGTGTTGTTGTGTTGTGATGTGTTGATGTTGATTGTGTTTGATGTTGTGTGTTTGTTGATTGTTGTGTGTGATGTTGTGTTGTGTTGATGTGTTGTGTGATTGTGTTGTGTTGATGTGTGTTGTTGTGTTTGTGTGATTGATTGTGTTGTGATTGTGATTGTGTTGATTTGTGTTGATGTGATGTGTGTGATTTGTGTTGTGATTTGTGATGTGTGTGATTGTGTGTGTGTGATTGTGTTGATGTGATGTGATGTTGTTGTGTTGTGTGTTGTTGTTGATTGTGTTGATGTTGTTGTGATGTGTTTGTGTTGATTGTGTTGTGTGATTGTGTTGTTGTTGTTTGTGATGTGATTGTGTTGTTGTGTTGATTGTGTTGTGATGTGTGTTGTTGTGTGATGTTGTTTGATGTTGTGTTGATTGTTGTGTGATGTTGTTTGTGATGTTGATGTTGTGATTGATGTGATGTGTTGATGTGTTGTTGTGATTGTGTGTGTGATGTGTTGTTGATGTTGTGTTGTGTGATTGTGTTTGTTGTGTGTTGTGTGATTGTGTTGTGTGTTGATGATGTGTTTGTTGTGATGTTGTGTTGATGTGTGATTGTTGTTGTGTGATGTGTTTGTGTTGTGTTTGATGTGATGTTTGATGTGTTGTGATTTGTGTTTGATGTGTGTGATTGTTGTGTGATTGTGTTTGTGTGTTGATGTTGATTGTTGTTGTTGTGATTGTTGTGTTGATGTTGTGTTGATGTTGTGTTTGTGTTGATTGTGTGATTGTTGTGATTGTGTGTTGTGATTTGTGTTGTGATTTGTGTGATGTGTTGTTTGTGTGATTGTGTGTGTTGTTTGATGTGTTGTGTGATGATGTTGTGTGTGATTGTGTTTGTTGTGATGTGTTGTGATGATGTTGTGTTGTTTGTGTTGTTGTGATGTGTGATTTGTTTGTGTTGTTTGTGATGTTGATTGTGTTGTGTGTGATTGATGTGTTGTTGTGATTGTGATTTGTGTTGTGTTGTGTGATTGTGTGATGTGTTGTGATGTTGTTGTTTGATGTGTTGTTGATGTGTGTTGATTGTTGTGTGTTGATTGTGTGTTGTGTGTGTGATTTGTGATGTGTTGTGTTGTGATTGTGTTGTTGTGATTGTGTTGTTGTGTGTTGTTGATGTGTTGATGTTGTGATTGTGTTGTTGTGTTGATGATGTTGTGATTGTTGTTGATGTTGATTTGTGTGTGATGTTGTGTTTTGTGTGTTTGTTGATTGTGTTTGTGTTGATTGTGTTGATGTTGTGTGTTGTGTGATGTGTTGATTGTTGTGTGTTGTGATTGTTGTTGATGTTGTGATTGTTGTGTGATTGATGTGTTGTGTTGATTGTTGTGATGTTTGTTGATGTTGTGATGTGTGATTGTGTTGTGTGATGTGTTTGTTGTGTGATGTTGTTGTGATGTGATTGTTGTGTTGTGTGATTGTGTTGTTTGTGATTGTTGATGTTGTGTTGTTGTGTTGATGTTGATGTGTGTTTGTTGTGTTGTGATTGTTTGTGTGTTGATGTTGTGTGTTGATTTGTGTTGTGATGTGTGATTGTGTTGTTGATGTTTGTGTGTTTGTGTTGTTGTTGTGATGTTGTGTTGTGTTTTGTTGTTTGTTGTGATTGTGATTGTGTGATTGTTGTTGTTTGATGTGTGATGTGTTGTGTTGTGATTGTTGTGATTGTTGATGTTGTGTGTGTGTTGATTGTGATGTGTTGATGTGTTGTGATTTGTGTTGATGTGTTGTGTTGTGATTTGTGTTGATGTGTTGATTGTTGTTTGTGTGATTGTGTGTTTGATGTGATTTTGTTGTGATGTTGATGTTGTGTGTTGTTGTGTTGTGATTGTTGTGTGATTGATGTTTGTGTTGTGATGTTGTGTGTGATGTGTTGATGTGTGTTTGATGTTGTTTGTTGATTGTTGTGTGTTTGATGTTTGTTGTGTGATGTGTTGTGTTGTTGATTTGTGTGTTGATGTTGTTGTTGTTGTGATTGTGATGTGTTGTTGTGATGTGTTGATTGTGTTTGTTGATGTGTTGTGTGATGTGTTGTGTTGATGTTGTGATTGTTGTGTGTTGTTGATGTTTGATGTGATGTGTGATTGTGTTGTTGTGATGTTTGTTGTTGTTGATGTTGTTGTTGATTGTGTGATGTTGTTGTGTGTGTTGTTGTGTTGTTGTTTGTGATGTTGATGTGTTTGATTGTTGATGTTGTGTTGTGTTTGATGTGATTGTTGTGATTGTGTTGTGATGTTTGATGTGTGTTGTTGTGTGTGATTTGTGTGATGTGTTGTTGTTTGTGTTGATGTGTGTTGATTGTTGTGTTGTGATGTTGTGATTGTGTGATGTTTGTGTGTGTTGATTGTTGATGTTGTGTTGTGATGTGTTGTGATGTGATTGTTGTTGTTGTGATTTGTGTGTTGATTTGTGATGTTTGTTGTGTGATTTGTGATGTTGATGTTTGTTGATTGTTGTTGTGATTGTTGTTGATGTTGTTGTGTTTGATTGTGTTGTTGTGATTGATTGTGTTGTGATGTTGTGTTGATGATGTGTTGTTGTTGTGTTGTGATTTGATGTTGATGTTGTTGTTGTTGTGATTGATTGTGTTGTTTGTGTTGTGATTGTGTTGATGTTGTTGTGTTGTGATGTTTGTTGTGATTGTGTTGTGTTGTGTGTTGTTGTTGATTTGTTGATGTTGTTGTGTTGATGTGTTGTTGTGTTGATGTTGTTTGTGATTGTGTTGTGTTGATGTGTGTTGTTGTGATGTTGTGTTGTTGTGATTGTGTTGTTGTTTGATGTTGTTGTTTGTTGATGTGTGTGTTGATGTTTGTGATGTGTTGTGTTGTTGTGTTGATGTGTTGTTGTTTGATGATTGTGTTTGTGATTGTTGTGTTGTTGTGTTGATGTTGTTGTTGTGATGTTTTGATTGTTGTGATGTGTTGTTGTTGTGATGTTGTTGATTGTGTTGATTTTGTGTTGATGTTGTTGATTGTGATTGTGTTGTTGTGTGATGATTTGTGATTGTTGTGTGTTGATGTTGTTGTGATGATGTTGTGTTGTTGTGTGATTGTGTTGTGTTGTGATTGTTGTTGTGTTGATGTTGTTGATGTGTGTTTGTGTTGTGTGATTGTTGTGTTGTTTGTGTGTTGATTGTTGTGTTGTGATGTTGTTGTTGTGATTTGTGTTGTGTGATTGTTGTGTTGTGATGTTGTGTTTGTGTGTTGATTGTGTTGTTGTGATTGTTGTGATTGTGTTGTTGTGTTGATTGTTGTGATGTGATGTTGTTGATGTGTTGTTTGTGTTGTGTTGATGTTTGTGTGATTGTGTGTTTGTTGATGTTGTTGATTGTTGTGATGTTGTTGTGATGTTGTTGTGTTGATGTGTTTGTGTTGTTGTTGTGATGTTGTTGATTTGTGTTTGATGTGATTGTGTGTGTTTGTGTTGTTGTGTGTGATGTGTGTTTGTTGATGTTGTGTTGTGTTTGTGTTGTTGTTGATGTTTGTTGTTGTGATGTTGTTTGTTGTTGATTTGTTGTGTGATTGATTGTTGTGTTGATGTTGTGTTGTGTTGTGATGTGTTGATGTTGTTGTGATTTGTTGTGATGTTGTTGTTGTGATGTTTTGTTGTGTTGTTGATTGTGATGTTGTGTTTGTTGTTTGTGATTGTTTGTGATGTTGTTGATGTGTTGTTTGTGATTGTGTGTTGTTGTGTTGTGATGTGTTTGTTGTGATGTTGTTTTGTGATGTTGTGTTGTGATGTTGTTGTGTGTGATTGTGTGTTGATTGTTGTGTTGATTGTTGTTGTTTGTGATGTTGATTGTTGTGATGTTGTGATGTTGTGATTTTGTGTTGTTGTGATGTTGATTGTGTGATTTGTTGTGTTGTTGTGATTGTTGTGTGTTGATGTTGTTTGTGTGATTGTGTGTGTGTTGATGTTTGTTTTGATGTGATGTGTTGTGTTGTTGTGTGATTGTTGTGTTGTTGTGTGTTTTGTGTTGTGATGTGTTGTTGATGTGTGATTGATGTTTGTGTTGATGTTGTTGTGTGTTGTTGATGTTGATGTTGTTGATGATGTTGTGTTTGTTGATGTGTTGTTGATGTTTGTGTGTTGTGTGATTGTGTTGTTTTGTGTTGTTTGTGATGTTGTTGTTGTGTTGTGATTGTGTGTGTTGATTTGATGTTGTTGTGTTGTGATTGTGATTGTTGTGTTTGTGTTGTTGTGTGATTGTTGTGTGTTGATTTGTGTGATGTTGTTGTGTTGATGTTGTGTGTTGTTTGATGTTTGTGTTGATGTGTGTGATTGTGTTTTGTGTGTGTTTGTTGTTGTGATGTTGTGATGATTGTTGTGTTGATGTTGATTGTGTTGTTTGTGATGTGTTTGTTGATTGTGATGTTTTGTGTTGATGTGTTGTTGTTGTTGATTGTTGTGTTGTGATGTGATGTGTTTGTTGTGTTTGTGTTGTGTTGTTTGATGTTTGATGTGTGTTGTTGTGATGTTGTGTTGTGATTGTTGTGTTGATTTGTGTGTGTGATGTTGATGTGTTGTGTGATGTTGTGTTGTGATTTGTTGTTGTGTTGTGTGATGTTTTGTTTGTGTGATGTTGTTGATGTGTTGTGTTTGTGTTGTTGTGTTGATTTGTGTTGTGTGATGTTGTTGTGTTGTGATTGTTGTGATTGTGATGTGTTGTTGTGATTGTTGTGTTGTGTTGTTGATTTGTGTTTGTTGTGATTGTGTGTGATGTTTGTGTTGTTGTTGTGTGATTGTTGTTGTGATGTGTTGATGTTTGTTGTTGATGTTGTGTTTGTGTTGTTGTGTTGTGATTGTGTGTGTTGTTGTTGATTGATGTTGTTGTTTGATTGTTGTGTTGTGATGTTGTTTGTGTGTTGTTGATGTTGTTGTGTTTGTGTGATGTTGTGTGATGTTTGTGATTGTGTTGTGTGATGTTGTGTTTGTTGTGTGTTGTGTGTTGTTGTTTGATGTGTGATGTTGTTGTTGATTGTTGTGTTGTTGTGTGTTGTTGTGTGTGTTTGTGTGTTGTTGTTTGTGTGATGTTGTTGTTGATGTGTTTGTGTTTGTTGTGATTGTGTGTTTGTGTGTTGTTGATGTGATTGTTTGTTGTGATGTTGTTGATGTTTGTTGTGTGATTGTGTTTGTGTTGATTGTTGTGTGTGTTGTTTGATGTGATGTTTGTGTTGTGATGTTGTTTGTGTTGTGATTGTGTTGTGATGTTGTGTGATTGTGTTTGTTGTTGTTTGATGTTGTTTGTGTTGTTGATGTTGTGATGTTGTGTGTGATTGTTGTTTGTTGTGTGTTTGTGATGTTGTTGATTTGTGTGTTGATTTGTGTGATTTGTTGATTTGTGTTGTGTGTGATTTGTTTGTTGATGTGTTGTTGATGTGTTGTGTGTTTGTGATTGTGTTGTTGTTGTGTGATTTGTTGTGTTGATGTTGTTGATTGTGTTTTGATGTGTTGTGATTGTTGTGTTGTGATTGTGTTGATTTGTTGTTGTTGTGTGTTTGTTGTGTTGTGTTGTGATGTTGTTGTGTGATGTTGTGTTTGTTGTGATGTTGTGTGTGATGTTGTTGTTGTGTTGTGTGTGTTGATTGTGTTGTTGATTTGTTGTGTTGATGTTGATGTTGTTGTGTGTTGTTGTGTTTGTGTTGTTGTGTGATGTTGTTTGTTGTGTTGTGTGATGTTGTTGTGTTGTTTGTTTGATGTGTTGTGTGATTTGTGATGTTGATTTGTGATGTTTGTTGTGTTGTTGTTGATTGTGTTTGTGATTTGTTTGTGATGTTGTTGTGTGTTGTGTTTGTGTGATGTTGTTGATTGTTGTTTGTGTTGTTGATTGTTGTGTTGATTTGTGTGTTGTTGATGTTGTGATTGTGATTGTGTTTGTTGTGATTGTGTTGTTGTTGATGTTGTGTTGTGTGATGTGTTTGTGATTGTTTGATGTTTGTGATTGTGTGTTGTGTTTGTTGTGATTGTGTTGTGATTTGTTTGTTGTGATGTTGTGATTGTGTTGATGTTGTGTGTTGATTGTGTTGTGTTGATGTTTGTTGTTGTTGATGTGTTGTGTTGATGTGTTGTGTTGTGATTGTTGTTGTGTTGTTGTGATTGTTTGTTGATGTTGTTGTGTGATTTGTGATGTGTTGTGTTGTGTTGTGTTTGATGTTTGTTGATTGTGTTGTTGTGTTGATGTTGTTGTTGTTGTGTGATTTGATGTTTTGTGATTGTTTGTTGTTGATGATTGTGTTGTTGTTGTGATGTGTTGTTGATTTGTGTGTTGATGTTTGATTTGTGATGTGTTTTGTTGTGTTGTTGATTGTTGTGATGTGTGTTGTTGTTGTGTTGTGATTGTTGTGATTTGTTTGTGATTTGTTGTTGTGTTGTTGATGTGTTGTGTTTGTGTTGTTGTGTTGTGATTGTTGTTGTGATGTTGATTTGTTTGTGTGATGTGTTTGTTGTGTTGTGATGTGTGTTTGTTGTTGTGATTGTTTGTTGTTGATGTTTTGTTGTGTTGATGTGTTGATTTGTGATGTGTGTTGTGTGTTGTGTTGTGATGTTTGTTGTTGTGATTGTTGTTGATGTGTTGATTGTTGTGTTTGTGATTGTTTGTGTGTGTTGTTTGTTGTTGTGTTTGTGTTGATTGTTTGTGTTGATGATGTTTGATTGATGTTTGTGATTGTTGTGTTGTGATTGTTGTGATTGATGTGTTGTGTTGTGTGATGTGTTGTTTGTTGTGATGTTGTTGTTTGTGTGATGTGTTGTGTTGTTTGTGTGTTGTTGTGTGATTGATTTGTTGTGTGTTGTTGTGATTGTTGTGTTGTTTGATGTTGTTTGATGTTGTGTTGTGTGTTGTTGTGTTGTGTTGTTTGTGTGTTGATTGTTGTTTGATTGTGTGTTGTGTGATTGTTGTTGTGTTGATGTTGTGTGATTGATTGTTGTGTTTGATTGTGTGTTGATTGTGTGTTGTGTGTGTTGATTGTTGTGTTTGATGTTGATTGTGTTTGATTGTGTGTTGTTGTTGTGATGTGTTTTGTGTTGTGTTGTTGATTGTTGTGTGATTTGTGTTGTTGATGTTTGTGTTGTGTGATTGTGTGATGTGTTGTGTTGTGATTGTTGTGATTGATGTTTTGTGTGTTGATTGTTGTGTTGTTGTTGATGTGTGTGATTTGTGTTGTGATGTTGTGTTTGTGTTGTGTGTTGATTTTGTTGTGTTTGTGTTGTGTTGATTGTTGTGTTGTTGTGTTTGTTGTGTGATTGTTGTGTTTGTGATTTGTGATGTTGTTGTGTTTGTTGTTGTGTGTTTGTTGATGTTTGTGTGTTGTGATTTGTTGTTGTGTTGTGTGATTGTGTTGTTGTGTTGTGTTTGATGTGTTGTTGTGATTTGTTGTTGTGTGATTGTGTGTTTGATTTGTTGTTTGTGTTGATTGTGTTGTGTTGTGATGTGTTGTGTTTGATTGTTGTTGTGTTGTGTTGTGATGTTGATTTGTTTGTGATGTTGTTGTGTTGTGTTTGATGTGATGTTGTGATTGTGTGTGTTGTTGATGTGTTGTTTGATGTGTTGTTGTGATGTTGTGTTTTTTGTGTGTTGTTGTTGTGTTGATGTTGTGTTGTTGATTGTGTTGTGTGTTGTTTGATGTGTGTTGTTGTGATGTGTTTTGATTGTTGTTTGTGTTGTTTGTTGTTGTTTGTTGTGTGTTTGTGTGTGATTGATTGTGTTGTTGTGATTGTGTTGTTTGTGTTGTGTGATTGTGTTGTGTTGATGTGTGTTGTGTTGATGTTGTGTGTTGTGTGATTGTTGTTGTTTGTTGTGATTGTTGTGTTGATGTGTTGTTGTGTGTTGTGATTTGTGTTGTTTGATGTGTGATTGTTGTGATTGTTGTGTTGATGTGTTGTGTTGTTGATGTTGTTGTTTGTGATTGTTGTTGTTGATTGTGTGTTTGTGTGATTGTGTTGTGTGATTGTTTGTGTGTTGATTGTGTGTGTTTGTTGTGTTGTGATGTTGTTGTGTTGTGTTTGATTGTGTTGATTGTGTTGTGTTGATTTTGTGTTGTGATTTGTGTGTTGATGTTTGTGTTGATGTTGTTTGTGATGTTGTGATTGTTGTGTTTGTGATGTGTTTGATGTGTGTTGTGATTGTTGTTGATTGTGATTTGTGTGTTGTTGTGATTTGTGTTGTTGTTGTTTTGTTGATGTTGTGTTGTGATGTGTTGTTGTTGTTTGTGTTGTGTTGTTGTGTTGTTTGTTGATTGTGTGTGATTGTGTTTGTGATGTGATGTGTTTGTGTTGTTTGTTGATTGTGTTGTGATGTTTGTGTTGTTTGTGTGTTGTGTTGTTTGTGTGTTGTTGTGTTGTGATTTGTGTTGATGTGTGTTTGTGATGTTGTTGTGATTGTGTTGTGTGATGTTGTTGTGTTTGTGTTGTTGTGATGTTGTGATTGTGTGTTGTGTTTGATGTTGTTGATTGTTTTGTTGTTTGTTGTTGTGTTGATTGTTGTGTTGTGATTTGTGATGTTTGTGTTGATTTGTGATGTTTGTTGTGTGTTTGTGTGTTGTGTGATTGTGATGTTGTGTTTTGATTTTGTGTTGTTGATTGTTGTTGATTGTGTTGTTGTTTGTGTGATTTGTGTTGTTGTGTTTGTGTGATTTTGTTGTGTTGTGTTTTGTTGTTGTGTGATTGTGTTGTGTTTGTGTTGTTTGTGTGTGATTGTTTGTGTTGTTTGTGTGTTGTTGTTTTGTGTGTTGTGATGTGTTGTTTGTGTTGTGTTGATTGTTGTGTTTTGTGATTGTGTTGTTGTTGTGTTGATTTGTTGTGTGTTGATTGTGTGTTGTGTTTTGATTGATGTTTGTTGTGATTGTGTTGTGTTGTGATTGTTGATTTGTGTTGTTTGTGATTTTGTTGTGTTGTTGTGTTTGTTGTTGTGTTGATGTGTTGTTTGATTGTTTGTTGATGTGTGTGTTTGAT
>JBAMIH010000101.1:65000-85000 GCA_038501795.1 Pseudopleuronectes americanus | reverse complement strand
AGTATTTGAAAGTTGAGAAGTTTGTGCGGTTGTTAGGTGTAGTGCTCAGTAGGTGTACGTGGTGTGAAAGAGGCTTGTGCTACACGCTTAGTATTTCGGTGAATAAGCATTTGATGCGGTTGAGTGTGTGTGTTGGTTGTGTGTGAGTGTGTTGGATTTGTTAAGTGCTAGAGGGAGGTGATATGTATGCTGTATTGATAGTTGGGTAGGTGCTGAGAAGGTGATTATGTGTATGGTGTGGTTGTTAGTTCGTGTGTATGTGGTTGAGTGTAGTTTTATGGATTTTAAGAAGGAAGATTAGATGTGTGTTGGTATTTTTTGTATGTTTGTTGTTCATTGGCTGAGTTGAGTGGGGCGAGTGTGTGTCGTTTTGTGTGTTTGAGGTTTAGGTGCTGCAATATAGGTTGATTTTGGTAGTACGTTTGTGTTTATTTTGTTGTGTTGGATGTCATTCTAGTGATTGTTGAACGAATGTGTGTATTTATTTGTATGAGGCTTTGTGTAGCGACTGTTGTTGGGGAGTAAATTAGATTAGGGATGACGTAGTGTTGTGTGTTTGATTGTTGTTGTGTGTCTTAGTGGTGTGTGGGTGTGAGTAGTGATTTTGTGTGTTGAGTGGTGTGTCGTTTGTGATGGATCGGTGATTGGTGGTTGTGATGTTATTTGGTGCGTGTGTAGTATATTGTGATCTTCGGCTTTCGTTGTTGTGTTATGGTGTTTTGTTGCCCTGTTGATGTGCTGCTGTTGCTGCGTGTTCGAGGTGTTTGTTGTAGTGTGTGTGGTGTTGTTTTGTTGATTTGTGTGATTCTAGCTGTGCTGAGTCGTCTTCTTATAGGTGTAGTGGTATGCGTATGAGCTGGTTGGTGGAGATAGAGTATGATTTTCTTAGGATATTATTTGGTTTGTGGTGCTTTTAAGCTGCTTCTGTGGTGGTTTGTGTTGCAGTATTGTTAAGTTTAGATGAGTAGGTGCGTGTTGTGTTTGTACTGAGGTTTGTTTAGTCTTTTGAGTTGTTGTGTTTAGTGTCTGTGTTGTGTGTGTAGTTGTTGTGTCTTATAGTGGTAGTTTAGTGTGTTTATTAGTGTGTAGTGTTGTTTAAGGAGATATGTAGTTGGTGTGGCCTCGGCTGTGCGTTTAGTTGGTGTGATTGTGTTGTTGTTGTGTCGGTGGAGAGTGGATTTCTCGTAAGTTGTTTGTGATGAAGTTGTAGATCGTGTGTGCATTTGTGTGTGTTTTGAGGTTTTGTGTGTCTTGTAATGATGGGAACTGTTGTCGTGAGGGGTTATAGGTGTAGATTTGGTGAGATGAATGTTGAGTTTCGGTCTGTGTTGTTGAGTTTGTGTCGCTTTTGTTAGTCTGCTGTGGACGGGTAGTCGTGCGTTAGTGTTTTTGTCTTTATGTTGTATTTGTTATGTGTGTTGATGGTAGCTCGTTGTTTATGTTGTAGATGGTACTTGTTGTGCATTGGTAGGTTGTTAGTTGGTATTGTTTGGTTGTGTGGGTGTGTATTTTCGATGTTGGAACGTTGTGTAGTGTTGTGTTTGCTTCTTGGGTTGCATATGATGTAGTGTTCGCAAGTGTGGTAGATTGATGTGTATCGTGTTTTTATTGTATTTATGTTGTGTTATTTTTTCTTTGGATTTTTATAATGTAGATATGAAGTGTGTGAGTTGTTATGTTGATGTTAGAGCAAGTTTGTTAGTAGTGTGTTGATGTTTTGGTGTTGTCGCGTGTATTCGTTTTGGTTGTCTGTGAGTAGTTGTTGTTTGTATTGGTTGTTGATGTATTTGTCTGTTTTGATAGAGTCGTTATGTTGTTATGAGTGTTGTTTGTAGTGTTTGCCGGGTGATTTCAGTTATTGCTGTTGTATGGCTTTGTTGTAGTGGTTTCTGATGTTTATCCTTGCTGTGTGAAGTGAGAGTGGCTTGTTGTTTTTGTGTGTGATGTGTTGTAGTTTGGTTATGAGATATGTGTTTTTGTGTGTATGTGAAAACGTGTTATAGTATGTTGTTGATTGTTAGAGTGAGTGAATGTGTTGTGCATGTGTTTGTGGTGTGTTTTGTTATGAATGAGTGTGTATGTATGAGTGGGTTGATATTGTGTTGGAGTTGTTTGTGTGGAGGTGTGGTTTGACGTTGTTGTGTAGGTTTGATGTGTATGTGTGTTGTGTGTCGTTGTTTTTGTGAGTGTGTTGTTGTGTAGTTGATGGAGTGCGTTGTGTTTATGGATGTGAGTGTGTGTTGAGGGTGTTGTATCGGTTGTGTGTTTGTCGAGTGTTGAGGGTGGTTTGCGAGTGTAATGATATGATTTGTGTTTTTGCATTTTTTCGGTGATTTTTAGAGATTGTGGGGCGGTGTGTCGTACTTGTGGTTTGTTGGTTTTTGTTCTGTGTGTGTGTGTTGACGTCGTCTGTCTCTATGCTGTGTATGTGTGGTTGATGTGATGCTTCGTGTGGTGTGTGTTGGTGATTATGGTATGTTTGATAGTGTTGTTGTTGTCTGTGAGTGATTTGATTGCTTGATGG
Source organism: Pseudopleuronectes americanus (assembly GCA_038501795.1). NCBI lineage: Eukaryota > Metazoa > Chordata > Actinopteri > Pleuronectiformes > Pleuronectidae > Pseudopleuronectes > Pseudopleuronectes americanus. Next base: position 82,476 of record JBAMIH010000101.1, on the reverse strand, counting down.
TTGTGTATTGTTGTGTTATGATTTGAGTGATTTCGTGTAGGTTAGTGTAAATGTGTTGTGTGTGGGTGTGTGTTTTTATGTTGTGTGATATTGTGTAATGGAGGAGTGTTGTTATGTGAGAGAGTAGAAATGATTCATACTTTTTAGGATAGTGTTGTGAGTAGTTTGAGTTGTTAGTGGTAGTTGATGTGTGGTCGATGATGCATGTGTCGTTAATGATTTTGTGTTGCTTGTATAGTTTTGTTTTTGTGTGGCTGTTATGGTTGTGTGCTTATTATGAGTTCGTTAGTGATTTGATATGTGTTTGATGTGTTGATGTTGTGGTGATTGTTAGTTCTTCGTGTGTTGTAGTTGGTATGTGATGGTGATAGATTGGGGTCTGATTCGTGTTTGTGAGCTGTCGTGGTGAAAGTTGCTTGTAGTTTGTTGTGTGTTGTATGCGTTTATTTGTGTTTGGTGTGGTTAGATATGGTTAGATTTTTTTATGTTGGAGCAGGTGTGGGGTGTTAGTTTGGATTAGTTGAAGTGTCGTGTATTGTGTGTGTTTGTCGGTGAGTGGTATGCTGTGTGTGGTGTTGTGTGTTGCTGTGTGTTGAAGTGTTTGTAGCTTCTGTGGATTGTGTGTGTAGTATTAGGTATTGTGTACGTTTCTCTTGGGTCTTGTGGGAAGCTTATATCTGATGTTGTGTGGTGGTGGTGTGGTTGATGCATCATGTCGCTGATGGTTGTCGTGTGAGTGTTGGTAGTGTGATGTGTGATTGGTGGCTGTGTAGTTTCGATGTAGTTGTGTGTTGCTTTTTCGTATTGTGATTAGTGTGGGTTTTTTGTGTGTTCGTTGCTGTGATGTTTCTGTGGCATAGTACAGTTCGGTGATTGGTTGGTATGGGTCTTTAGATTGTTTGTGTGTGTTTGATTATGTTATGTTAGCTTGATAGTAAGTGATGTTGTTTGTTGGTGTCGATGTGATAGATTGTTGTGAAGAATATGAGGATGATGAGAATGTTATGTGTGGTGTGACTGTTTGTGTTGGTCTTCGATTGTGTTTTGAGTGAGTAATGTTGTAGAAGGATTGTTGGGTTGTGTTGTGTGCTGCGTAGTTGTGTTTTTTGTGGTTTCATGTGTGATGTGTTGTATGTGTGTAGGTGTCGAAATGTTGTGTTTGTGTTGTAGAAGTGGTATGTGAAGTGAGAGTGCTGTGGCGTTGATGTGTGTTATGGTTGTTTTGGTGTATGTTGTATGATAGCAAGTGTATGTGTTATGTAGGGGATAGTTGATGATGTGTCAGATTGATGTGGTCGAGTGTCTGTGTATATAGTTTGGCTTTCATGTTTGTAGGGAGTTGTTTAGATGATGTTGTGAGGAGTGTGAGATGTTTGGAGTAGTTGTTTGAAAGATGTGTGAGGTGCAGTGAGATAGGTTTGTGTTTTTGGGGTGTATTGATGAATCGTTAAGTAGTAGTGGTGGATGTTAGATGTGTTTTAGTAAGTTTTGTGTGTGGATAAGTATAGATTTCGATGTAGTAGTTTAGCAGAGAGTTTGAAGATGTAAAGGATAGGAAGTAGAAGGTGAATTGTGAGTGCTGTGTTGATGAGAGATGGTTTTGATGTCCTAGTGTTTGTGGTAGTGGATATTGGTGTGATCAGTTAAATTTGTGAGTTGTGTCAATCTGTGTACGATTTTGTTTGTTGAGTGATAGTGATGTTTGATGTGTGACTGAGGCATGATTTTGTAAGTGGTGGTGGTTTTGATCGTTGTCTGTGTTTTAGTAGTTGATGTCTTAATTTGGTTAGAAGTGATTTTGTTTTGGGTTGAGATGTTGATTGTGTCTTTTGATGTGCTGAGTAGGAGTTATATGTGTAAGTATAGTTTTGATTTGGTTTGCGAGTGTTGTGATGTTGGTATGGTGTATGAGTTGGATGTTGTCTGATCTTGTTTTCGCTGCTTATGAGGATGATGGGTGTGTATTGTATGTAGTTGTTTGGGAATATTGCTTAGTGTTTCTTTGGTGTGATATTTGATTTTTGATTGATGATGTTGAAGGATTGTGTGATGTTGTTGATTCTATGATTGTGTTATGCTGGCAGTGAGAGTGTGCTGTGTGTTGAGAGCTGTTTAGATTGTAGTTGGTGGTCGGTTGGTGTTTGGTAGTGCTGTGTGTTTAGTTGCGTGTTGATTGTATGAGAGAGGAGGACGTAGATATAGAGCAGTATTAGTGGATTAGCAGTTTGATGGAGGAGCTGGTTTGTGTAATGTGTGTGTTTCTGCTTGCTGACTGTGTTGATTGTGTTATGATGTGTTTGGTGTTGGTACGCCAGTGTGTAGGTATGTTATTGAAGTGACTTTTGTGAGTGTCGAATTTAGTTCGCTTGTCGGTCTAGTTGTGGTGTCGTTGATTTGCTTAGGTGTGTGTTTTGTACGTGTTGAGTTTTGTATGTTGTGATTGTATGATAGGGTTGTGGTGTTAGTGCATGTGCTTTAATTTTGTGTTTGGTTGGAGTATTGGATGTGTCATCGATGTGATGTTGTCGTAGTATTTGTTTTTTTGTAGTATTATGTGTATGTGTTTTGTGTGCTGAGTGTATAGTAGTGTACTTTGAGTTAGTGGCTTGTAGGTGTAGGGGTGCTGTGTTAGGTTTTCTTCGTGGGTATGTGTGGTTTTTGTGTGTGTCGTTGTGCTGTTCTTGTGTATTTGTTTGTGTTAGTTAGATTTGGGGTTGTGTATGTTGCGTGAATTTTTTGGGGTATCTGGGTGATGCAGTGATGTAGTAGTTTGGTGTTTTAGAGTTTAGTTGATTATATGTGCTTTAGTGTTGATGTGTTTGTTAAATTGTGGGTAGGATGATGGTGAGGTGATATTTTGTTAGTTTGTGTTGACGTGGATGTGGTTGTTGTGGGTTTTTTCTTGGGATGTGTATGTGGTTTCTCGTTTGTTGCAGTCGTTGCATTAGTGTTTAGATGGTGAGAGTGAGTTAGTCGTGATTGTTTATTTGTTGTGTTTTTGATGTTTGTTAGTAGTGATTTTGAGGCTGATACGTTGTTGTGTGGTAGTAGTCATGTGGTGTTGATTCGTGACGATTGTTTGTAGGTATGGGTTGTGTAGATGTGTATGAGTTTTTGCTTGGTTAGTGTGTTGTGCTTGTTTTATGTTTGAAGAATGTGTTGGTTTTTGGTATGGTGTTGTGAGTGTGTTAGAGGAGTGCAGTGTTGTCGTGCTAGATAAGTGTGTGAGGTTAGAGTGAATATAGAAGAGTTGTGGTACTTAAGTGTAGATATGTGATTTTATGAGGTGTTGATTTTAAATGCTGAGTGGAGTGTTGGTTGTCGGTTTTTGTTTGAGTGACTTGATGTGTTGTTGTGCTTTTGTTTGATGTAGGTCTTAGAGTGCACGTAGTAACGGCTGTGTTGGTTCGTTGTCTGTTCGTGTGTGTTTTTTGAGAGTGCTGTGTATGTGTGTGTGTATAGTCTTTTTATGTGTTTCTGTATTTGATGATAGTGTTGATGTGGTAGTATATTCTGTGTTGTGGATAGTATTGCGTGTGAGTGTAGTGAGGTGGAGTTTAGTGTAGGATAATTATGGAGTATTGTTTGTGTGTTTTGGTGGGGTTGTGTTAGTGTGGTGGTTCTGTATTTTAGTCGCTCGTGTTGTTGTTTTGTGTTGATGTGTGTTGGTGTGTGATGTATAGTAATTTGGGTTGTTGTGTTTAGTTGTATGAGTATGTTGTTTTGTTGTTGTGTTAATCTCTAGTGTGACGCTGTTCGTTTGATTTTGATGAGTGTTTGTGTGTGGAATTAGTTGTTCTGCTTGTTGAATTAACTTTTTGTCTGTGTGATTGTGTTGCTGTGGTGTGGTTGTTGTGTGTGTGTGGTGTGATGTTGTGTGTGTGTTGTTTTGTGTGTGTGTTTGTGATGTTCTGTGATGTTGTTTGTGTTTTATCGTTTGATGTCTTGGTGTGTTTTTGCTTGTGTTGTTGTTGTGATTGTGTGTGTTGTGATTGTGTGTGTGTGTTGATAGTTTGTGTGTTGTTTTCGATTGTGTCGTGGTGTTGTGTGTTTTGAGTGGTGTGTGAATGTTTGTGCTGTTGTGATGTGTGATTGTTTGTGTGTTTGTCTTGTTTGGTTTGTAATTGTGTCGTGTGTTGGTTGGTTGGAGTTGTGTTGATTAGTGTTTGTGTGTGTGTGTGTGTGTGTGATTTTGGTGTTTGTGTGATCTTTTTGTTGTTGGTTTTGTGTGTTGTTTGTTGTCTGTGTGTGTGTGTTGTCTTTGATGTGTGTTGTGTGTTGTGTGTTTGTGTGTGTGTGTGTGTGTGTTGTTTGTTGTGTGTGTGTTGTGTGTGTTGTGTTGTTGTGTTTGTGTGTTGTTGTTGTGTGTGTTTGTGTTGTTGTGTTGTTTGTGTGTGTTGTTTTGTGTTGTTTGTGTGTGTTGTGTTGTTGTGTTGTTGTGTGTTGTTGTGTGTTGTGTTGTTGTGTGTTTGTGTTGTGTTGTTGTGTTGTTTGTGTTGTTGTGTTGTGTTTGTTGTGTTGTGTGTTTGTGTGTTTTGTTGTGTTGTGTGTGTGTTGTGTGTTTGTGTTGTGTTGTGTGTTTTGTGTGTGTTTGTTTTGTGTGTTGTGTTGTTTGTGTGTGTGTGTTGTGTTGTGTGTGTTTGTGTTGTGTGTGTGTTGTGTGTGTTGTGTGTGTTGTGTTGTTGTGTTTGTTTGTTGTGTTGTGTTTTGTTGTGTGTTTTGTGTGTGTTGTGTTGTGTGTGTTTGTGTGTTGTGTGTGTTGTTGTGTTGTTGTGTGTGTGTGTTTGTGTGTGTGTTGTTTTGTGTGTGTTGTGTTGTTGTGTTTGTGTGTGTGTTTGTGTGTTGTGTGTGTGTGTTGTTTGTGTGTGTTGTGTTGTGTGTGTGTGTGTTGTGTGTGTGTGTTTGTGTTGTTGTTGTGTGTGTGTTGTTGTGTGTTTGTGTGTGTTGTGGTGTGTGTTGTGTTTTGTGTGTTGTGTTTTGTTGTGTGTGTGTTTGTGTGTTTGTTGTGTTGTGTTTGTGTGTGTGTTGTTGTTTGTTGTGTGTTGTTGTTGTGTTGTTTGTGTGTTTGTGTTGTGTGTTGTTGTGTTGTTGTGTTGTTGTGTGTGTGATGTGTTGTGTGTTTTGTGTTGTGTTGTTGTGTTGTGTGTGTGTTGTGTTGTGTTTTGTGTTGTGTTGTGTGTGTTGTTGTGTGTGTGTGTTTGTGTGTTGTGTGTGTTTGTGTGTTGTGTGTGTGTTGTGTTGTTGTGTGGTGTGTGTGTTGTTTTGATGTGTGTGATGTGTTTGTGTGTGTGTGTGTTGTGTGTGTGTTGTGTGTTTGTGTTGTGTGATTTTGTGTGTGTTGTGTTGTGTGTTGTTGTGTTGTGTGTGATTTGTTTGTGATGTTTGTGTGTGTTGTTTGTGTGTGTTGTGTGGTTGTGTGTGTGTTGTGTGTTGGTGATGTGTGTTGTTGTGGTTGTGGTGTGTGTTGTGTGTGTGTTGTGTGTTTGTGTGTGTGTGTGAGTGTGTTGTGTTTGTGTGTTTGTTGATGTTGTTGTGGTGTATTGTTTTGTGTGTGTTGTGGGTGTGATTGTTTGTGTGTGGTTGTGTGTTTGTTGTTGTGATGTTGTGTGTGTGTGTGTGTTGTGTTGTGTGATTGGTGTGTTGTGTTGTGTGTGTTGTGTGTTGATGTTTGTTTTGTTTGGTGTGTGTTGTTTGTGTGGTGATGCTTGTGCCTGCTGTTTGTGTTCGATGTCTGCTGTTTGTCTGATGTTATGTATTGTTAGAGTTGATTTGGCATGTTGATTGTGATGTGTGGTTGTGTGTCCTACCCTGATGTGTGGTGATGTAGTTGTAGTGATTGTTGTGTGTGCTGTTTATGGTTTGTGTTGCTTGTGTTGTTGTGTGTTATGTGTTGTGTGCTTGTTGTTGTTCGTTGCTGTGTGTGTGTGTTTTATCAGTGTGTGTGTTTGTGTGTGTGTGTTGCTAGTGTGTAGTTGTGTTCATGTAGTTGTGTAGTGAAGTGTTTACTGTGGTGTTGTTGATTTCTGTGATTGAGTGTTCGTGAGCTACTTTTGTCAGTGTTGTGCTGCTCGAGAATTTTGTGTAGTTGTTTGATCGTTGAGTTTTAGTATTGGATGTAGGAATGAGGTTATTGGTTGGATTAGTTTTGTGTATGTGGTGTGTTGTTTGTGTTGTTAATTGGTGTGTTGGTTTCGTCTGATTTCTTGTGTCTGTGTTAGTTTCGTTATTGTATCTGTTCGTGAATGTTGATGTTTTGTATGCGTGATAGTGTCATTTTTTGTTTTGTGTGTATTGTTTAGTCTGTGTGTGTATTGGATGTGTTGTTTGCGTGTGAGATGGCTGTGGGCAGTGTTTTTGTGTTCGTTGGTATGTAGCGTTGGTGTTTGTTTGTATCCTGCTTGCTTGTGGTGATGTTGTTGTTATGCTGATTCGATTGTGTATGTTTCGGTTGCGTGAGTACTTTGTTTTAGTATAGATAATGTGTTATTTGCTGTGAGGTGGCGTATGTTCTGCAGAGTGTTGCTGAGTCAGTAGTGATGAGTATGAGAATATGGGTGTTGGGACGTAAGTGTGTTGTTTGAGTGTAGTTGGGTGAGGGGTTGTATTTGTGCATGTTGATGAAGTGATTTACGAGAGAGTTAGTGGTAGATTGACATGATGTGCAGTGTTGTTTATTTTAATTTATGTTTGTGCTGTTGTCCTTTAGTATGTGAGGTTGGTAGTTCTGATGGTTGTGGATAAGGAGAGTATAGGTTAGTTAGATAAGTGTGAAAGTATGTGTATAGAGAGTATTTAGGATGATGATTAGATAACATATATATATATTATATATATATAAAAATATATATAATTAATAATATATAAAAATTATAAAAATAATAATATAAATATATATATATTTATAAAATATATAAAATAATATAATAATAATAAAATAATATATCATATATAAATATATTATTATTATATATTAATATAATATAAAAAATATATATTATTAATATATTATATAAATATAAATAAATATATAAATTTTTATTATAATTTAATATATATAAAAATAATTTTAAAAAATTATAATATTAATATATATAATTATAAATAATATAAAATTAATAATATATTTAAATTATATATAATATAATAATATATTATTATATAATAAAATAATAAATTAATATAAAATAATAAAATAAAATAAATTTATAAATATTAATAATATAAAAAATATAGTAGCTATAAAATATAAAATATAAAATATATTAATAAAATTAATTATAATTATATTATATATATATATATATATAAATATATATATATAATAAATAAATAGAATATATTATTATAAATAAAAATAAAAAAATATTATATAATATTAATATAATATAAAAATTATAAAAATATATAAAATTAAAAATAAATAATATAAATAAATATAATAATAAATAATAAAAAAATATATAATACAAATTAAAGAAATAAATATAAAAATACTGGATATGATCATAAAAAAAAATAATAGTAAATAGATATATTATAATATATACATTAGACCATATTATGATAAGATCACCGGATTATAAAATAATTACTAGAATATATATCTATATAATATTCGGTATTGTTCAGTTAGTGTGTGTTGTCTGTGGTTTTGTAGTTGTTGGTGTTGTTTGGATTGTTTGTTTGTGTGTTGTGATGTGTGTTGTGTTTTCTGTGAGTGTGTTGTTTTTGTGTTTGTTTGTGTGTGTATTGTGTGTGTGTGTTGTTGGTGGTTGTGTTGTGTGTGTGGTTGCTTGTGTGTGTTGTGTGTGTTGTTGTGTTGTTTGTGTTGTGTGTGTTGTGTGTGTTGTTGTTGTGTGTTGTGTGTTGTGTTGTGTGTTGTGTTGTTTGTGTGTTGTGTGTGTTGTGTTGTGTGTTGTTGTGTTGTGTTGTGTTGTTGTGTGTTGTGTGTGTGTGTGTTGTTTGTTGTGTGTGTTGTGTTTGTGTGTTGTGTGTGTTGTGTTGTGTTGTGTGTTGTGTTGTGTGTTGTTGTGTTGTGTTGTGTGTTGTGTGTGTTGTGTGTTTTGTGTGTGTTGTTGTGTTGTGTTGTTGTGTGTTGTGTGTGTTGTGTTGTGTGTGTTTGTTGTGTTGTGTGTGTGTTGTGTGTTGTGTTGTGTGTTTGTGTGTGTGTGTTGTGTTGTTGTGTGTTGTTGTGTTGTTGTGTGTTGTTGTGTGTTTGTGTGTTGTGTTGTGTGTTGTGTGTTGTGTGTTGTGTGTTGTGTTGTTGTGTTGTTGTGTGTTGTGTGTTGTGTTGTGTTGTGTGTGTTGTGTTGTGTTGTGTTGTGTGTTGTGTGTTGTGTGTGTTTGTGTGTGTGTTGTGTTGTGTGTTTGTTGTGTGTGTGTGTGTTGTTGTGTGTGTTGTGTGTTGTGTGTTGTGTGTGTTGTGTTGTGTGTTGTTTGTGTTGTGTGTGTTGTGTGTTGTGTGTGTTTGTGTGTTGTGTGTTGTTGTGTTTGTGTTGTGTTGTGTGTGTGTTGTTGTGTGTGTGTGTTGTGTTTGTGTGTTGTGTGTTGTGTTTGTTGTGTGTGTTGTGTGTGTTGTTGTGTGTTGTGTTGTGTGTGTGTTGTGTTGTTGTGTGTTGTGTGTTGTGTGTTGTTGTGTGTTGTGTTGTGTGTGTTGTGTGTTGTGTGTTGTTTGTGTGTTGTGTGTTGTGTTGTGTGTTGTTGTTGTGTTGTGTGTTGTGTGTTGTGTTTGTTGTGTGTGTTGTTGTGTGTTGTTGTGTGTTGTGTTGTTGTGTGTTGTGTGTGTGTTTTGTGTTGTGTGTGTGTTTGTTGTTGTGTGTGTTGTTGTGTGTTGTTGTGTTGTGTTGTGTTGTGTGTTGTGTGTTGTGTGTTGTGTGTGTGTTGTTGTGTTGTTGTGTTGTGTGTTGTGTTGTGTGTGTGTTGTGTTGTGTGTGTTGTGTGTTTGTGTGTGTTGTGTTGTTGTGTGTGTGTTGTGTTGTTGTGTTGTGTGTTGTTTGTGTGTTGTTGTGTGTTTGTGTTGTGTTGTGTGTTGTGTGTTGTTGTGTGTTGTGTTGTGTGTGTGTTGTGTGTGTTGTTTGTGTGTGTTGTGTGTTGTTGTGTTGTGTGTGTTGTGTTGTGTTGTGTGTTGTGTGTGTGTGTTGTGTTGTTGTGTGTGTTGTGTGTTGTGTGTGTTGTGTTGTGTGTTGTGTTGTGTTGTTGTGTTGTGTTGTGTGTTGTGTGTTTGTGTGTGTTGTGTGTTGTGTTGTTGTTGTGTGTTGTGTGTGTGTTGTGTGTGTGTGTTGTTGTGTGTGTTGTGTTGTGTGTTGTGTGTGTTGTGTGTGTGTTGTGTGTGTGTTGTGTTGTGTGTGTTGTGTTGTGTGTGTGTGTTGTGTGTTGTGTGTTGTGTGTGTTGTGTGTGTTGTGTTGTGTGTTGTGTTTGTTGTGTGTGTGTGTGTGTGTGTTGTGTTGTGTTGTGTGTGTGTGTGTTGTGTGTTGTGTGTTGTGTGTGTTGTGTTGTGTGTGTTGTGTGTGTGTTGTTGTGTGTTTGTGTGTGTTGTGTTGTGTGTTGTGTGTTGTTGTGTGTGTGTTTGTGTTGTGTGTTGTTGTGTGTGTTGTGTTGTGTGTTGTGTGTGTTGTGTTGTGTGTGTTGTGTGTGTTGTTGTGTGTTGTTGTGTTGTGTGTGTTGTGTTGTGTGTGTGTTGTGTGTTGTGTGTGTGTTGTGTGTTGTGTGTGTTGTGTGTTGTTGTGTTGTGTGTTGTGTGTGTGTTGTGTTGTGTTTGTGTTGTGTGTTGTGTGTTGTTGTGTGTGTGTGTGTTGTGTGTGTGTTGTGTGTGTGTGTGTTGTGTGTGTGTTGTGTGTGTGTGTTTGTGTGTGTTGTGTTGTGTTGTGTGTGTTTGTGTGTTGTGTTGTGTGTGTGTGTTGTTGTGTGTTGTGTTGTGTGTTGTGTGTGTGTGTTTGTGTTGTGTGTGTGTGTTTGTTGTGTTGTGTTGTGTGTGTTGTGTGTTGTGTGTGTTGTTGTGTGTTGTGTGTGTTGTGTTGTGTGTTGTGTTGTTGTGTGTTGTGTGTGTTGTGTTGTTGTTGTGTGTGTGTTGTGTGTTGTGTGTGTTGTGTTGTGTTGTGTTGTTGTGTGTGTGTGTGTGTGTTGTGTGTGTGTGTTGTGTGTGTGTGTTGTGTTTGTGTTGTGTTGTGTGTGTTGTTGTGTTGTTGTAGTTTGTTTGGTGTGATGTGTGTGTGTGTTGTGTGATGTGTAGTTTGTTGTTGTGTTTAGTTGTTGTGATGTGTATGTTGTGGTGTGTGTGTGTGTTTGTGTGTGTGTTGTGTGATAGTTGTGTGTGTTGTGTGTTGTTGTGGTTGTGTTGTGTGTTGTTTGTGTGTGATGTGTTGTGTTTGTTGATGTGTGTGATGTGTGTGTGTTTTGTGTGTGTGTTGTGTGTGTGAGTGTGTGTGTTGATGTGGTTTTGATTTGTGTGTGTTGTTTGTGTTGTGTGTGTTGTGTGTTAGTGTTGTGTGTTTGTTGTGTTGTGTGTTGTTGTGTTGTGTTGTGTGTGTTTGTGTTTGTGTGTGTGTGTGTCTTGTGTATGTTGTGAGTGTTGTTGTGATGTTTGTGTGTGATGTTGTTGTATTGTGTCTGTTGGATGTGTTTGTGTTTGTGTAGATGTGTGTTGATTGTTGTTGTGTTGGTTGTGTTAGTGTGTCGTGTGTGTGTTTTGATGGTTGTGCTTGTTTTGTTGTGTGTGTTGATGTGTGTGCTTTGTTGTGTGTTGGTGTTGTTGATTTGTGTGTGTTGTGTGGTTGTGTGAGTTTGTGTGTGTGATGTGGTTGTTTATGTGTGTGTTGTTGTGTGTGGTGTTTGTTGTATGTGTGTGTGATGTGTTGTGTCGAGTGTTGTGTTGTGTGTGTTTGTTTGATGTGGTGTGTGTGTTTGGTGTTGATGTTTGTGTTGTGTTTATTGTGTGTGATGTGTTGTGTTGTGATGATTGTTGTGTGTGATTTGTGAGTGTTTGTGTGTGAGTTGTGGTGTGTTGTTGGTTGTGGCTGTGTGTGTTGTGTGTTGTTGTGTTGATTTGTTGTGTGATTGTTGTGGTGTAGTTGATGTTGTGTTTGGTGTGTGTGTGTGTTGTTGATGTGTATTTTGATTGGTTTGTTGTGTGTGTGTGTGTTGGTTGTGTGTGTTGTTGTGTGTGTTGGTGTGTGTCTGTGGATTGATGTGTGATTTGTGTTGTGTGTTTGTAGTGTGTGTTGTGTGGTATGTGTTGTTGTGTTGTTGTGGTGTGTGTGTTGTGTTGTTGTTGTTGTGTGTGATTGTGTTGTGTGTGTTGGTTGTGTTGTGATTGTTGAGTGTGTTTGTGTGTTTGATTGTGTGTGTTGTGTGTGATGTTTGTGTATGTGTTGTGTTTGAGGTGTAGTTGTGATTGTGTGTGTTGTCTGTGTTGTGTGAGTTTGTTGTTCTGTGTTGTGTGTGTGTTTGTTTTGTGATAGTAGTTGATGTGTTGTGTTGTGTGTGTGTGGTGTGTGTTGTGTTGCTGTGTTGTTTTGGTGTGTGTGTGTTTTTGTTTGTGTGTTGTGTTGTTGTGTTTTGTCTGTGTGTGATTTGTGTGTTGTGATGTGTGTGATGTGATGTGGTTTGTGTGATGGTGTATGATGTGTGTGTTTGTGTGTGTGAGTGGTTGTGTGTGTTGTATGATGTTGTGAGTGTTGTTTGTGTGTGCTGTGTGATGTGTTGTTGTTGTGTGTGTGTGTGATTGTGTGTGCGTTGTTGATTGTTGTGTGTTTTTGTGTTGTGTTCGTTGTGATGTTGTTAGTTTTGTGTTGTGTGTGATTGTTGAGTGTTTGTTGTGTGTGTGTGGTTCGATGTGTGTGTGTGTTGTGTTTGTTGTATTGTGTTGTTCTGTTGTCGTGTTGTGTGTGTGTTGTTGTTGTGTATGTGTTGTGTGTGTTGTGGGTTTGCTTGGTTGTTGTGTGATGTGTTGTGTTTTGATTTCTGTGTTGTTGTGTGATTGTGTGATGATGTGTTGTTGTGTGTGATGGTGTGATTGGTGGTGTGGTTTGTGTGTGTGATTGTGTGTGTGGTTGTGGTGTATTGTGTGTGTGTGTTGTGTGTGTTTGGTTGTGTTGTGTTTGTGTGTGTTGTTTGTTTGTTTGTGATGATTGTTTGTGTGTTGTTGTTGATTGTGGTGTGTGATTTGTGTGTGTTTGTGTGTAGTGTTTGTTGTTGTTATGTGTGTGCTGTTGTTGTTGTGTGATGTTGTTGATGTGTGTGATTTGTGTTTGTGATGTTTGTTGTGTTGTGTTGTGTAGTGTGTGTATGTGTGTGTTGTGTTGTTGTGTGTGTGTTTTGATTGTTGTGTGTGTGTTTGTGTGTTTATGTGTATTGTGTTGAGTGCTGTTTGTGTGTGTTGTGCTGTGTGATTTGTTGGTGTGTGTTGTGTGTTGTGTTGTGTGTGTTTAGTGGATTGTGTGGTTGTGTGTGATTGTATGTTGTTGTTATGTGTGTGTTGTTGTGTGTTGTAGTGTGTGTGTTGTGTGGTTGTGTTTGCTTGATTTGTGTGTTGATGTGTGTCGTGTGTGTGTTTGAATGTGTGTGTTGTGTGTGTGTTGTGTTGTGTGTTGTGTGTGTGTTGATTTGTGTTGTGTTGTAGTGTTGATGATTGTGTATTGTGTGTGTGTTTGTTGTGTTTGTGTGTGTTGTGTTGTGTTGTGTGTTGTGTGTTATGTTGGAGTATTGTGGTTGGTGATGTGTGTTGTGTTTGTGTTTGTGATGTTGTGTTGTGTTGTGTTGTATGTGTGTTGTGTGATGTTGTTGTTTGTGTTGTGTGATGTGTATTGATGTTTGTGTGCTGATTGTGTAGAGTTGTGTGATGTGTTGATGTGGTGATTGTGTGTTGATTGTGTGTGATTGTGGTATTGTTGTGTTGTGTGTGTGTGATGTGTGTGTGTGTGTGCATTGTGTTGTGTTGTTGTGTTGTGTGTGTTGTGTGTGTTGATGTGTTGTTGTGTGCTGTGTGTGATGTGTGATTGTGTTGTTTGTGTTATGATTGTGTTGTGTGGTGTGTTTGGTATGATTGTGTGTTTGTGTGTTGATTGTGTTGTATGATGTGTGTTGTTGTGGTGTGTGTGTTGTGTGTGTGTGGTTGATGTTGTGTGGTGATTGTGATGATGTGTGTTGTGTATTATTTTGTGTGTGTGTGTGTCGTGTTTGTGTTATTCGTGGTGAGTTTGTGTGTTGTTGATGTTGTTGTATGTTGGTGTGATGTGTTGTGATTTGTTTGTGTTGTGTGTGGTCTGTGTTGTTTGTGTGTGTTGTGTGCTGTGTTGTTGTGTGTTTGTGTTGTGATTGTTGTCTGTTGTGTAGTGTGTGTTGTGATTGTGTGTTGATTGTGTGTTGTGTGCTTGTGAGTTGTGTGTGTTTGTGTGGTGATGTTGTGTGTGAGTGATGTGTTGTGTGTGTTGTTGTGTGTTGATGTGTGCTGTGGTCTGTTGTGTGTTGTGAGTGTTGTGTGTTTGTGTTGATCGTATGTGTTTGATGTTTGTTGTGTATGTGTGTGTGTGTGCGTGTGTTGTGTGTTGATGATTGTCTGTGTCGTTTGTTGTGTTGTGGTGCTGCAGTGTTTGCGATTTTTTGTGAGTGTGTGTGATGCTGTGCATGTTGTCATCTGTGTGTGAGTGTTAGATTGAGTGTGATTGTGGTGTGTGATGTAGTGTGAGTGCTCGTTGTGTCTATGTGATGTGTGTGTTGTGTGCTGTGTGATAGGTGTGTGTAGGGTTGCTGTGCTGGTTGTCGATGTGTTTGTGTTGTTGCGATAGTGTGATGTGGTAAGTGTTGTTCGTTGCTTCTGTCGTGTGTTGATTTGATGTGTCGATGTGGTGTCACGGTAGGGTGTGTGTGTGTTGCGCTTGTGTGTGTGATGTTGTGGAGGTGTGTGTGTAGTTGTGGTGTGGTGTCGTAGTTGATGGGTGTGTGTTGTCTGTGTGTGTTGTGAGTTGTGGACTCTGTTGAAGTGCTGTAGTGTGTAGTATGTGAGTGTTGTGTGCTGGTGAGTGTGTGATGTGTGTTGTGTGTGTGCTGAGTGATGTTGATGGGTGTGTGATGTGTTTATGTGTTCGTGATTGATGTTTAGCTCGTAGTTGGGTGTCTTGGATGCTTGTGTGATAGTGTGTGTGTAGTGTGATGTGTGAGGTGGGATTAGTGTGTGATAATGTAATCGATTAGAACGAGAAAACTTGATTGTAGCTTTGATATCGGTAAGTGTTGTGTCGTGTGTGTGGTGTAGGTGTGTGTGTTGTGTTTGATGTGTGTGATGTGTGTGTGTTGTGATGTGATTGTAGTCTGTGACGTCGATGTTGTCTGTGATTTGTGGTTGGCGTGCTTTTGTGTCTGCTGTGTGGTGTGGTGGTGTGTGGTCGTGTGTGCTGTGTGTGTGTATCTGTGTTGCATGTGTGTGTGATGTGCGATGATGCTGAGTGATGTGCTGACTGTTGTGTTAGAGTGATGTTATGTGTATGTCGATATTGTGTGATGTGAGTTGTGAGTGTGCTGTGCTAGTGGATTGTGTGTGTCGTGTGAGGTGTCGTGTGCTTGACTAGGCTTGTGTGATGTGTGTTGTGTGTGTTGTGTGTGTGTGTGATCGTTGAGATGTAGTTGGGTTTGTGTGACTGTGGTGTGATTTTTGTGTTGATTGAGTGTGTTGAGTTGTGACTGCGTTTGTGCTGTGGTGAGTCGGTTGCTGCTGATGTGTAGTGCTGTGTGGTAGATGGTTGTGTGTATGTGTGTTGTGTGATCGTGTGTAGATGGTTGTGATGGCTCGGCTGTTGTGTGTGCTGTGTTGTGTGTTGTCGTTTGTTAGTGTGTGTAGTGTGTTTGTGGTGTGTGTGTGCATGGTGCAATTGTGTGTGGTTTCGTGTGCGTGTTGTCGTGTGTGGGCTTGGGCTGGTGTCGTTTGGTGTGTTGTGATTGTGATTAGTGTGAGTGTGTGGTGTGAGGGTTCGTGTGCTGTTGTGTGTGTGTGTAGTGTGCTGTGTGTGAATTGTGTGTTGCGTTGTGAGCTCTTGTGCTGATGTTGTTGTGTGGTGTGGTGTGTGTGTGATTTTGTGTTTGTGTTTCTGTGTGCATGTGTGTAGTTGCTCTGTTGTGACGTATGTGTTGTGGTATGTGTGTCTGGTGTGTACTGTCTTGTGTGGATTGATGTGTGTGTAGTGTGGTGTGTTGATGTTGTTGTGTTGTGTTAGCGTTGTGTGTGTTTCGTGGAGGTGTTGTGCGTTGTGATCTGTGTATGTGTGTTGATTGTGTGTATGTGTGTTGAATGCTGTGTGTTGATACTAGTGTGTGTGATTTGTGTGTGTGTGTGGTTCGATGTGTGTTGTAGTCGTGTAATTAGGACAGATCTTGTGATGTGATGTGTGTAGAGTGTTGTGTTTGCATGCTGTGTCTGTGTATTGTGTGTGTGCGTGTAGTGTGGTTTGTGTGATGTGGTTCGTAGTATGATGTGAGTAAGTTGTGTTTCTGAGTGTTATGTGTGTGGTGTGTCGTGTGACTGTTAGTGTCGTGTGACTGATTGTGTGTGAGTTGTGTGATTGATGTTGTGTTGATGTTGTGTATTGTTATGATGTGTTGTGATGTATGATGTTGATTAGAAGTTGTTGATTTTGTGTGTGTGTGTTGTGTAAGTTTGAGTTAATGATTTGTGTGGGCGAAGATAGTGGAGGTGTGAGGTTTTTTTTAGTGTGTGGTTGAAGCTGTGGTTGATGAAGGGGTTATCCGTATAGTTGTCTGTTAGTATAGTTAGATTTGGCGTTGGCTAGTTGTGTGTAAGATTTGTGTGTGCTTTCGGGTTTGTCTTTTTGTGATTCGTGAGTGTCTGTTTGATGTGGTCGTGTTGAGTTGCGCTATGTTATTGGGTAATAGATGTGTGTGTAGGAGTTGTTTGTGTGATGTATTGGTTTTGAGTGGAGTAGTTTGGATGTGAGGTTTGTGTGTTTTGGGTATGTTGTGTATGTGTATAGGGTATTTTGTATGTGTGTTTTAGTTGTGTAGATTTGAAGTGGTTTTGTTTGGTTTGTTTGAGTTGTTTGTGTTGGTTTTGGATGTTGGTCTGTTGTTTGTTGTAGTGTGTGTGTGTTTGTTTAGGATGTGGCGTTGTGCATGTGTTGTTCGTGTGTCTTTTGCTCTGTCGTGTGTTGGTGTGACTAGTTGTTGATTTGTGTGTTAGAGTGGTAGATGTGTGTGTGTGTGTGTTGATGTGCTCGTGTTGTTGGTGTTTGTAGTTTTTGGGTTTTGTGGTCTTGAGTTCCTTCGTGTATACTTGTAGTTGTATGTTTAGGGTGTGATGGTGGTGATGTGCAGTTTGATGTTTTGTGGTGGTATGTTTTTGCTAGTATGTTTTGTTTATGTTGTGGAGCAAGTTTTGTGTTGTTTGAGTTGTTTTGTGTTCAGAGTCTGTGTGTGGTGGTTTTGTGTTGTTAGGGTGTAGTATCGTTGTGGGGTGCTGTTTTTTGATTTTTCAGTCGAGATGATGTGCTGGTTGTTTTAGTTTTTGTGTAGTGTGTGAAGTGGTTCTGATTTGATGTGTGTGCAGTGTTGGTGCTGTTTTTTTTTTGTGTTTTTTAGTGGAGTGGAGGGTGTTAGCTTTGTAGAGTTGGTGTGATAGTTGCTGATGCTGATTGCGTGTGTGGTGTCTGTCTGATTGTTGTATTGAGTGTGTGTTTGTAGCTAAGATTATGTAATATATGTGGTGAAGAGTTGATGATGTGTAATCTGTGTGAGTGTTTTGGTGGTGTGTATTGTGTGTGTCGTGCCTGTGAAAGACTTGCTTGTTCATATTAGTTGGGATGTTATGTGAGTGTGTCTAGTGTGGTTTGCTAATTGTTGTTTAATTTCTTCTACGATGGATCTGCTTGGGTCTGGTTTAGGTTGAGTGTGCAGTGGGTTGTTGTTTTAGAAGAATGGTTTGATTGTATGTGTGTGTTGATTAGTGGGTTATTGTGTTTAGTATTTTGCTGTGTAGGTTTATTGATAGTTTTGCTGTTTTATGTGTTTGTTAAGCGTTGGGATCAGAATGGAGATTTGTGTTTAGATTAATGTAGTATAGATGTGGTAGAGAGGTAGTAGGATGTTGAAGTCTATGTGTTGTGGTGTTGTTGTTTACAGTTGGGTCATGTTTTGTGCGTGTGTTGTTGTGTGAGATGTTGGTTGTGAGTTTGTTGGAGTGAGTTAGATGTAGGTATGTGAGTGTGTAGTTTGTTTGTGATGTCTTTGAGTCGCTATGGTAGTGTTTGCCTATATGAACTTTTCTACTCGGATTTAGATAGATCTTGTCTGTCGGTTGAGTGGTGGTGTGGTATTGATTGTTTGTTGTGTTATTTGTGAGTTGTGTGGTTTTCGTGGTGTGTAGGTTGTGTTTTGCTGTGTATTAGAGACGTGTGTGTGTGTTGTTGTGCTGTTTGAGATGGTGTTGTGTTGGAGTTGAGATAGAGTGAGTGATGCGAATGAGTGGTAGTTTTG
>JBAMIH010000101.1:52500-55000 GCA_038501795.1 Pseudopleuronectes americanus | reverse complement strand
GGTTGCTATATAGTGCTTGTTGGTGCTTTGGTTCTCGGTGTATTTGTCGTTTTAGTGTAGTGTAGATGTGCTTAATGATGGTGAGTAGTTGATACTGTGTAGTTGTGGTGTTTCTGTTTTATTTGAGTTGGTGTTGGCTTGAGAAGTGTGTATTGTGTTAGTTTGGTTAGGGTATGTTAGTGTGGATGTCTGGCTGAGTTTCGCTTTGTAGATTGGTGGATGATGTGAGTTGTGTTGTTCTTGTAGTTTGTGTGTTTGTTGTGTTTTGTAGGTAGGAGTGAAGTGCTTTGTTGTTGTTGGAGCTGTGTACTTGTTGACTGTGATGATGGTATTGTATAGTGTGTGGTGCTCTGTGTGTGCAGTTGCTGTGGGTGCGTTGTGTATGAGTTGTGTATGGTGAGATGTTTTTGACTTTCTGTATTGTCTTTAGCTGAGTATGATTTGGGTTGTGCTGGTTGGAGTTGAGTGTGTGGTCGGCGTAGTGTTCTTTTGTGTGAATTTGTAGTTAGGCTGATTTGTAGTTTGGTGTGTGATCGGTTTGATGTTGGTAGATTGTTATGTTCAGACTGGTGTGTTTTTTTGTTTGTTGGTTGGTGGTATTTGTATGTTAGGTTTGTGGTGTGTTAGCTTCGTGTTTTGTTGAGGTAGTTGGAGTTTGTAGGAGTTATGTGTGGTATTGGTGTGTGTGTGATGGATGGTTTGGGTGTGTTTCTATAATGGTGTCGTGTTGGTGTGCGAGTCGGTGAGAGATGGAGGAGGTGATAGTGGCGTTGTGGTGTTGAGTATTGTCGTCTGGTTATGTTTGTCGGTTGAAGTTTGTATGTGCTTGATTTTGTGTCTGTTTACTATGTTTTCTGTGTATCGTGTAGTATTGTGTGGTGTCGATCGAGTGTGTTTTTGTTTTGTTTTGAGTTTTATGTGAAGTGTGTTAGGTCGTTGTATGTTAAGTTATGTTGAGAGTAATAGTGTGTTAGTGTTGTATGTGTGTGTGTTTGTGGTCTATTGCTGGATTTTGAGTAGTTAGTGTTTATAGTAGTCTGAAAGTTGGGTTGATCATTTGTTTTTGGTTTCTATGGTTTGGTTGTGTGTAGTGGATGTTTATGTTCTTGTTCAGTGTTGTGTGTGGTGTGTGATTTTATGTAGTGCTCTGAGTGATGAAATAGTGTTGGATTGTGTAGTGGCTTTGATTTCTGTGGTTGTTGTTTTAGTGGTGTTTTGTGGTGGTTGTTCGCTGTTCGTGTATTTGCATGTTCTGTCGCGTACAGGAGCATTGTGGTGTGTTGAGAGGGTAGTTCCATAGTTGTGTGTGTTCTGTTGGTTGTGTGGTTTTTTTGTGGTGTCGTTTGTGTTTAGGGGGTCGGTGTGGTTTTTTTGTTATTGTGTTGCTTGATGTGGTCGGTTGGTGTATTGTGGCTGTGATAGTTGTGTGTTTGTGTGTGTGTGTTGTGTTTTTTGTATGAGCTAGTTAGTTTGTGTTTTGTGTAGGTAAAGTAAGAGAGTCCGTAGGTTGGTCTTTGTTGTGTGTTTTTGTGTGTTATGCTTGTTTTGATGAGATTTAGTGTGTTAGTTGTGTTGGTGTGATTGGTGTGTTGAGGTTGAGTTTATAGGTTCTTTCAGTTAGGTATGTAGAGTGAATTGTCAGGATGATTGTTCATGAAGAGTGTATGAGTTTAGATGGTTTATAGAGTTAAAGTTTGGTGTTTGATTGTTTTAGGTGCTTGTGAGCGCTGTGCTCTTAGGCTGGTGTGTGTCTTGTTGTTGTAGTTTAATAGTGATGCATAAGGATGAGTAAGTTGTGTGGCATGTATAGTTATTTTGTGTGTAAGTTGTGCAGGAGAGATGTGGTAGTGATGTTTTGTAGTAGTGGGTTGTCGATGTTGTGCTGAGTTTTAATGATGGTTATGAGGTAAGGTGGCGCTTTGTAGTGTATGAGTTGTTCGGTAGTATAGAAAGTTGTTTGAAGTGTTGCTGATATTTGTGTTTGTGTTTTGTTTTGGTTTGTTCTCTTTGAGTGTTTGGTGTGTTGCGGTAGAGTCTCTGTATGTTGTTGATTTTTATATGAAGGTGTGTGTGAATATTAGTAGATTGTGTTTAATGAACGAGTTGCTTTGTTGGGTTGATTGTTTGAGAGTGGTATGGATGTTCGTTTCTGTTAGTTGTTGTGCTTGTGGTTCAGTGTGTGAGTGTTGTTTCGTTTCTCTTAGTGTTGCTGTTTTTGAGATGTGTTGTATTTTTTGTGAGTGTATGTGAGTTATTTGTTATTGGTGTGGTTGATGATGCTGTTTGAGGTGATGTTATGTTGTAATTTTTTGTCTGGTAGTTTTTCGTGGGTTAGATTGTTCTCTTAGAAGTTAAGTTTTTGTGTGTGCTTGGTGTAGGCTGCTGCTGAGTGTTCGCTGCTGCTTTGTTTTGAGGTGCATTCCTGAGGTGTCGTTGCTTGATAGAGGTATTGTGATTGTTGTGTGGTTGTGTTGTGTGTGTTTGTGTGTGTGTGTGTGTG
>JBAMIH010000101.1:0-47500 GCA_038501795.1 Pseudopleuronectes americanus | reverse complement strand
TGTGTTGTGTTGTGTGTGTGTGTTGTGTGTTTGTGTGTGTGTTGTTGTGTGTTGTGTGTGTGTTGTGTGTGGTGTTGTTTGTTGTGTGTTGTTGTTGTGTTGTGATGTGTGTTGTGTTGTGTGTGTTTGTGTGTTGTGTTTGTGTGTGTTGTGTTGTTTGTGTTGATGTTTGGTTGTTGTGTGTTGTTTGTTGTGTTGTTGTGTTGTTGTGTGTGTGTTTGTGTGTTTGTGTGTTGTGTTTGTTTGTGTGTTGTTTGTTGTGTGTTGTGTGTTGTTTGTGTGTGTTGTTGTGTGTTGTTGTGTTGTTGTTGTGTTTGTGTTGTTGTTTGTTGTTGTTTGTTTTTGTTGTGTGTGTGTTGTGTTGTGTGTGATTGTTTGTGTTTGTGTGTGTTGTTGTTGTTGTGTTTGTGTTGTTGTGTTGTTTGTTTTGTGTGTGTGTGTGTGTGTTGTGTGATGTGTTGTGTGTGTGTTGATGTTTGTGTTGTTTGTGTGTTGTGTGTTGTTGTGGGTTTTGTTTTGTGTGTTGCTTGCTTTGTTGTGGTTTTGAATGTTGTGCTGTTTGTCTGATGTGTTGTGAGACGATGTGTTTTCTTGATGTGTATGTGTCTAGCTGGTTCGTGTTGTGTTGGTGTAGTGTTAGTTGTGATAAAAAGTGTGTGTGTGTGTTGTGGGGTGTGTGCTGTTGTTGTATTCATTAGTTTAGTTGTATGTTTCGTTGTGTGGATGTGTTGTTGTTTTTGCGTGTGCGTGTTGTGATGTGCAGTATGTGAGGAATTATTGTGCTGTGTTGTCTGTTGCGTCTTTGTTTGTGCGTTGTTGGTGTGCTGTTGTTCTCGTGTGTTGGCTGTAGTAGTTGTGTGAGTTGTGTTGTTGTGCTCTATTTGTGTCAAGTTATGTGTGTCTCTTGTGTGTATGTTGTGTTTTGTTGTTTGTTGTGATGTAGATGTTTTGCTGTTGATTTGATGTGTGTTTGCTGTTGTGTGTTGTGTAAGTTCGTCTCTGTGATTTTCAGTTGTTGTTGTGTTGTGATGTGTTGGTGAGCTTGGCTATATTTGATTTAGGATGGATTCTGTTGATTTGATTGTGGTAAGTAGTTGTCGTGTCTGGTGTGTGCTTTCTTGTGGGTCTTGTGTTGAGTTAATAGTGCGAGTGTAGTGTGTGTTTGTGTGAGGTGATAATGTTTGTATTATATCTAGATGGTTTTTTTGCCAGTTTGTTGAGTGTTAGGCGCTGTATTTGAGTGTATGTATGAGTTAAGTGATTTGTGTGTGATTGATTGTTTGCTTGTTTCAGTGATTAGTGTACTGGATGGTTAGAGCTGTTGTGTGTGGTTCTACGGATAGTTGAGGAAGTTATGATGTAGTGTTGAGTTAATATGTTGTTGTGTAGATTTGTTGTTGCGTTAGGATGTGGTGTATGTGTGATAGTTGGGAAATGTTTGTGGCGGAGTAGTCTCTTAGAGAATTGAGTGCTGTGTAGTGTTGTGTATGTATCGTGTGTTGTGTGAGTTTATTTCTGTATTGTTTGAGTGGTGTTGTTAAGTCGTTTATTAGTATTTTATCAGTTGTGTGTCGGTGTGTTTGTGTTGAGGATTCATGTTTGTAAGTATGTATTAGAGTAGTTAGTGTAGGTCGTGTGCGAGTGTGGTTGTTTACGCTGTTGAGTGAGAGGAGATAGTTTGATGTGTTGAGATTAGGAGTTTATTTGTGTGAGGGATGTGATTTGATGTGGTGTGTGATGTTCGTATTGCATTTGTGTTCTGTCTGCATCACGTTAGTTGGGTGGTGTAAGTCGGTTGTGTGGTAGTGAGAGTTGGTTGTGATCGTCTTTGTGTGCTGGTGTGAGTGTTTGTGTAATGTTTTTTATAATGTGTTGATGAAGTTTCGTTGTTTTACGATTGATGTATTTGTGTTGTGTGTTGTGTCTGCTGAGTATCGGATGTGGTGGTAAGTGTGTGTTTAGGTTGGATTGTATATAGTTGTGGAGTGGGTGAGCATTGTCTTATTTTTGACATAGGTTATGTGCTGTTTCGTGTGCTAGTGGTGTAGTGTTTTGTTATGAGAGGTGAGTGTCGTGGTTGCTTTTTGTTTGAGTAGGTTAAGACTGGGTGTTATTTAGTGTTTTGTGTTGAGTTTTGCGTTTGTTTCTTGAATGTATATTTGATGTGAAGGTTTTGTGTCTGGAAGGTGTGTCGATGGTTCGATCGTTTAGTAGGTGCAGTTGGTGTGGATTGTTAAAGCTTGTGTTGCTTGCTATTGTATGGTGTTGTATGGTGTCTGCTTAAGATGTTTTTGTGGAATGTGATGTGTTGTGTAGTAGATTGTGTATTTTGTTGTGATAGCATAGTAGTGAGCTGTAATGTATTTATGTTTGTAGGTGTGGGACTTTATGTGAGCTGATGCTCACAGAGCTTGGAGTTGTCAGCTGTGCTTGGTTGGTGCTTGTGATGTGTTAGATGGTGTGAATTGACAGTAGAGTGGGGGAGAATTTGTTGAGTGATGTTCTGTAGTGTGTAGAGATTGTTTAGTATGTGTAGTTGTAGTGTGTGTATGGGTTGGTTTATTTTTGGTTGCTGTGTGTGTGTGGTTTAAAGGAGTTGTGTGGTATGTGAGTGTAGTGGGATGAAGAAAGATAGCTGTTGTGTTATTGTAGTCAGTTGAGTGGTTATGGCATTGAGACGTGGTATGATAGGTGTGGTGGGTTTAGTTTATACGTAGTTTGGTATTGCTGTCTGATTTAGTAGTTGTGTGTTGTTGTGAGTTCACTGATAGTAGAGAGATGGTGTTGGTCGTGTAGTGTTGTGTTTTTGTTTTCGATTAGTGTTTGTGTGTATTTGTGTGTTTCATTTATTGCTTGTGTGAGGTGTTGTGCTGCGTTGTCTTTTCGTTTGGCATTCTCGGTTGGTATTACTTTGTTTTGTGTGTGGTGAGTTTGTATAGTTTGAAGTGTTGTTGAGTTAGAGAGTGGTTGAGTTGGTTAGTGAAGAGTACGTAGTGTTTATTGTTGTGCAGCTGTCAGTGAGGATTTAGTTTGTATGTTGAGCTGTTTGTTGGGGTGTTAGCAGTCTGTTCTTGATGATGTATATATAATGCGGTGTATGGTAGTTGAGGAGTTGGTTTTTGTGATTTGGTGCTTGTGATGTGAAGAGAGTAGAAAGAGTGTGTGTAGAGTGTGTGCGTGGTTTGAGTGTTATTGTTTGATATGTAAGTGGCATGTTAGTTTGGTAGTGATGTGTTAGGGATGTGGTCTGTGTTTAGTATTTATTGGAAAGTGTGGGTTTTGTCTTGGACTGATAACTAGTGTTTGTAGTGTGTGCTGGTGTTATTTTTTTTGATTGTAGAGAAATGGAAATCGTTGTGAGTTGAGTAGTGTGTTATTCGTGTTGGTATTGTGAAAGCTGTGTTGTGTTAAAGATGTTGTGTGTATGTTATTTGCTGATGTTTGTCGAGTTGGTGTGTTGGATGAGTGTGTGTGTTGGAGTTTGAGATAGTATGATCGATGCGATCGTGTGTGAATTTTGGCTGGTGAGGTTGTTGATCGTGTTAGAGATGTTGTGGTGTGTCTGTGTTATGTCGCTATCAGGTTGTGGAATGTGTGTTTTAGTGGACTGACTGTCATTAGAATGTGGTAATGGATGTAGCTGTTGTGTGTGTGTTGGTTATGTTCGTAGGCTGAGTGTAAGTGATTCTTGTGTTGTGTTGTGTAGGTAGAGTGTTGTTTGTTATTAGTTGTTAATGTAGTTTATTTTTGAATTTTTTGACTAGAGTTCGTGTTGTATGCTTCTGTTTAGGTTTGGTTGTCGGAGCTGTCGTAGTTAATAAGTTGTGTGGTATAGTTTTTGGTGATGTGATGTGTAAGAGTGTGTTTTGTGTTTAGTGTGTTTGTGCTGGTTGGTTGTTTTATTTTTGTAGTTGTGGTGTGTAACGATGGGTGTAGTGTGTTATGTACATCTTGTGTGTGCGTAGTATGGTTGATTGTGAAGTTGTAGGTTGATTAGTTGTGATTAGTGTGTCTTTGTTGCGTGCTTTTTTGTTGACTGTGTTTAGCTTGAGTTGTTGTTTTGGATTATGTGTGTGTGTGTACGAGTGAGTCGAGAGTTGTTCGTGTGAAATGTTAATGGATGTGTAGTGATGTTGGCTTTGTATTGTTGTTTGATGTTCGATTGTGTTGATTAGGTAAGTGTTGAGTTGTTAATGAGATTAGGTGTTTGTTTTAGAGTTTGTGTTGTTCGTGCTTGGTTAGTAGTATTGTTGTATGTAGTGTAGAGGGAGTAAGAGAAGATGTGAAGATTGATGTTACTGTGTTGTGTTGGTACGATAGAGGATGCGTAGTCTGTGTCATGTGTTTGTGAATGTTTGTGCTTGTTGTGTTGTTGTAGATAGTACGTGTGTTAGTTTTGAGGGTTGTAGACGTTTTGGCCTTGAGATGAGTGCGGATGATTAGTAGAGATTGTAGTTGGTTGTTCGATGGTTGTGATGTGTCGGTGTGTGATGATTGATTGAATTTCTGTGTGTGTGTTTGGGAATTTGTGTGGTTGGTCCGTTGATGTGTTGTGTGTGATATGATTGTTTGTGCTGTGAATTGTGAAGATGTTGGATATCGGAAGGTGTGTTGTACTTATTGTGTGTGTTGGTGGTCGAGTGTGATGATTGTGGTCTTGGTATGTGGTTGATTGTGAGTTTGATATGTTATGAGATCGTGGTCGGTGTTGTTTTTAGGGAAATGAGTGTGCTGTATGTACGATGTGTGTCGTTGTATTGTACACAGGTGTTCGGTGTATGTGGAGATATGAGTCGAGGTGTGTGTCGAGCGTGATTTTGTCGTCAGATGTGTGATGGTGCTGTGCTGTAGTGGGTGAGTGATTGTGAGTTTAGCGTGGGTGGTTTTATGAGTGTGTGAGGTGTTAGTTTTTGTTTTGATGTAAAGATGAGTTTTTCTGTGAGATAGTGTTGATGAGATTTGGTTGTGTTTTGTGTACGTGCTGGTGTGTGTGTGTGTGTGTGTGTGTTGGATCGATGATGTGTCGTTGTTGCTAAGTTGGGTGATGCTAGTGATTGCTGATAGCGAGGTTGTGTCTAATTTGTGGATTAGTGCTGTGATGTGTGTGTGCTGTAGCTAATTGTCGTCGTGTGTGTTGTGTAGTGATGTGATGTGTTGGTGATTGTGTTGTGAGGGTGAGTGTGTGATGTGTTAGTTGTTGTTGGTTTGTCGATGTGATAGATCGTTTAGTGAGTGTGTGGTGAATGTGTGTGTGTGATTGAGCTGTAGATAAGATGTGAGTTGTTTGTGTGTGAGCCTTGTTGATGTGTGTTGATGTGTGCTATGTGTGTGTGATGTGATGTTAGTTTGTGCCATAGTTGAATGACTGTTGTTGTGATTGGTTGCTTGTCTTGTAGTGTCGTGTGATCGTGTTGTCGTGTGTTGTGTTTGTGTGTGTGTGTGTGATGATGTTTGCGTGTAGGTCTAGTGTGGTAGTTGTGTGTGATGGTTAGTGACCAATCGTGATGTATCGTATAGTGAGTGATATGTTGTGTGTGATCTTTGTGATCGATTTTGTGTAGTAGTGTGTGAGTTGATAGCTGATTGTCGTGTGTTTTGTGTGTTGTGTGTGTGTTGTCATGTGGTCGTTTTGAGATAGTGGTCGTGATTGTGTGTAGATGTTGTTTGTTGTCGTTGTAGTGTGATTGATGATGTCGCTGTTGTTGCTGTGTGATTGATGAGTGTTGTGAGGTGATGATTGTGTGTGTTGTGTGTGTGTGATGTGTGTGTGCTGGTTGTTTTGTGATGATGTGTGGTGACTGTGATGTGTTTGGTGTGTGTGTGATTGTGTTGTGTTGTGATTGTGTGTTGTTTGTGTCGTGTGATTTGTTTGTTTTGTTGTCGTTGTGTGTGTTGTGTGTGTTGATTGTGTGGTGTGTTGTGCTGTGTGTCGATTGTGTGTGATGTTGTTTGTGTCGTGATCGTTGTGTTGTTGTGTGGTTGTAGTTGATTGATGTGTTGTGTGTGATGTGTGATGTGTGTGGGCGTGAGGTGTGCTTGTTGTGTGTGATGATGTCGTGGTGTGTGATGTTGTGTTGCTGTGATGTTGTGTTGTGTTGTGTGTGGTGTGCGTTGAGTTGTTGGTGTGTGTGGTGTTGTTAGATGAGTTGTGTCGTTAGTGTGATGTTAGTGTGTGTGTGTGTGTGTAGTGCTGATGTGTTGTTGTGTAGTGTAGGTATTGTGGTGCGGGGTCGTGTGAGTGTGTGTCGTGAGCGTTGGTAGTGGTATTGTGTTGATGTCGTAGTTCTGCTGTGTGTTGCTCGTGCTTTGAGTGTGTCTGTGTGCGTTGTGTGTGATGTGTGTTGTGGTGTGTTGTGATTCATTTCGATCGGGGTGTGTGTACGATTGTCGGGGTGTCACATATGGTGTGAGTTGTGTGTGTTGTGCTGTGAGTGTGTTTTTTGTGTGTGTGAGTTGTAGCTTGTTTTGTGTGAGGTGTGTGTGTGCTGTGTTGTTGGTGGTAGGTGGGTGTGTTGTGTTGTCTTGTTGAGTTGTGTGAAGTGTCGTGTTGTGATATGTGTGTTGATGTGTGTGAGTGTAGTGTCTGGTGTGTGTATGTGTTTGAGGTTTAGAGTTGCGTGCTAGTGTGTCGTGTGAGGGGCTGTGTGTGGTGGTGTGTGTGTGTTGTTGTGATGTTCGTTGCTAATGTGATGTGTGTGTAGTGTGTTGTATAGTCTGGCTGTGATTGCTGTGTGGTGTGTGTTCTGGTGTCTGTTGGGGTGATGTTGTCAGTGGTGTGCTGATTGTGATTTTGTCAGTGATGTGTGTTTAGTGTAGTTTGCTGTGTGTGTTGGTGTGTGTGTGTGCATCTGTGTGTGTTGTGTTGGTGGGTCTGTGTGTGGCGTGTTGTAGTCGTGTGTGGTGATATTGGTGTTGTGTCGATGGGTGGGTTGCTTGTTTTGCTGTGTGTGTTGTGTGATGTGTGTCTGTGTGTGTTGCGTTTAGTTGTGTAATGTAGACTGTGTGCGTGTGTTGATGGTGTGTGTGCTGGGTGTGTGTTGTAGTATTGTTCGATGTATGTGTGGGTGTGCGTGGTTTGATGTGATGTGTGTGTGTGGATGTGTGTGTGCTAGGTGTAGTAGTTGGTGGTGTGTGTGTGTGTGTGCTGTGGTGACTGTTTCTGTTGTATGATGTCTGTGTGATCGTGTCGTGTGTGTGCTGTTGATGCTGAGTGTGTTGTGTGTTGTGTGTAGAGGTGTGTTTCGTGTTTATGTGTGTTGGTGTGTCCGATTGTGAGTTTGTGATGTCTGTTGCTACAGTGTTGTCTCTTGCTGTGGTTTGTGCTGTGTGTGTGTGTGCTGTCGCTTGGATCGTTGTTGTCTGTGTGTTGTCGTGGTTGTGGGTGTGTGTGTGTGTTGTTGTGTGTGGTGCGCACCTTGGCTCTCAGCGTGTGGTTTTGGTGTTGTGTTTCGTAGTGTGTTGCTGTGTGTGATTGCTGTGTGTCGTGTGTGTCGTGTGTGTGATCGTGCTGGCTGTGTGTGGTAGTCGTAGTGTGTGTGGTGTGTGATTGTTGGTGGTGTGCGTTGTGCGTGTATGTGTTGTGTGTTGGTGTTGTTGTGTGCTGCTGTCTGATGTGCGCTCTGTGTGGTGTGTGTGTCTGATGTGTGGTATAGGGTGTTGCGTGGTGTGTCGTGTGTGTGATGTGTTGTGTGGTGTGTCTGGTGTGTTGTATCTGTTCGTGTTGTGTTCGTGTGTGCTGTTGTTGATTGTGTTCGTGAGTGTGTGTGCTGTCGTGTTGTGTGTTTGTGAGCGTGTGTGTGGTGATTATGTGTGTGTGGGAGAGTGTGTGTGGTGTGTGATTGCTCTGATTAGTCGTTTGTGTGTGATGTGTTGTGATCTGTGTCTGTGTGTGTGATGTTGTATTTCGTGCGTAGTGTCTTGTGTTGTGTGAGGTGGTTGTAGCGTCTGTCGTGTTGCGTCGTTGTGTGTTGGTGTAAGCACTGATGTGTGTTGTGTGTAGTGTAGTGTTAAGAGTGGTGTATTGTGTGATGTGTGTGTTATGTGGTGTGATGTGTGAGTGTGATGTGCGGTGTAGATGTGATAGTGAGGGTGTTGTGTGTATCGTCTGTAGGTGTGTGTGTGTGGTGTGTGTTGATGTGTTGCGTTGTGCTGTGTGTGTGGTAGTGTGTGGTGTGATGTTAAGTGTGGTTTGTTGTGTGATAGTGGGTGTGACTTAGTGCTGTTGTGTGTGTGTTGTTGGGTTTATGTGAATGTTGTGTGAGGGGCTGTGTGTGTGTGGGTGCTGTGTGATGTGGGTGTGATGTTGTGATTGTTGTTCGTGGTGTTGTATGTGTGCTGGTGTAGTGTTGATGTGATGTGTTTGAGTTGTGTGGTGTGCATTAGCTGAGTCGGGTCGCGTTTGCAGGTTATGAGCATCTGTGTGCTATTGTTGATGTGGTGGTGTTGTTATGTCGTTTGTAGTGTGATGGTGGTTGTGATGTGTGTTAGTTGTGTGTTTGTAATTACGTATGTGTTGGGAGTAGTGCGTAGTGCTTGTGTGTTGTGGGTGTGATGAGCGATGGTTGTGTTGCGTGTGTTTGTCTGAGTGTTGTCGGATGTGTACATGTGGTGTGTGTGATGCTGTTACTGGTTGTAGATTGTGTGTGTAGTGCGTTTGTGTGTGTGTGTGTTGTGTTTGGGTGTTAGTGCTGTTGTGTGTAGTGCTTGTGGTGATAGAGTGTGTGTCAGTATAGATGTAGTGTGTGTGTGTGGTTCGCTTGCATGTCTGTGGGTGATCTTGTTGTGTCGTGGTGTAGTATTTGTTGGGTTTTGTGTGTGTGGATCTGTGTTAGCTTGCTTGTGAGCTTTTTGTGTGAGGTTGTTGTGTGGCTATGTTTGTTGTGTTGTAGTTGGATATGTTGGTGTTGTGATAGTTATTGTGTGGTTGTTTGTGTTAGGTGTTCGTAGTGTGGTGTGTTGTTAGTATTGTTTTGTTGTGTGTATAGTTTAGTTTAGTTTCTGAGTGGAGAGTTGTGGGTTTGCTTAGTTTGCTTTGTTGTGCTGATATTGCGTGTGTGTATTGTGTGTGTTATCGTGGTAGTTAGTAGTGCTGGCTCTATTAGTGTTTGGTTGATGCTGTGTGTTGTATGTGGATGGGATGTGTGTGAATGATTGTTGTGTATTCTAAGTGTTGTGTGTATGTGTCGTCTTTGTGTAGGTTTTGTGGTGGGTGTTGTTGTATAGTTAGGTTAATGTGTGATGTGTTTTGTGATGTTTTGTTTGCTTGAGAGTGTGTGTTTGTGTTGTGTATTGTGTCTTTCTGCAGATCTTGTGTTGGCTGTCGTGTTCGGAGTGTTGTGTTTAGATTAAGTTGTTAATATTTGTAAATATGCTTTGTTGTTTCGTTTGTTTGATTTAGTTAGAATGCTTTGATTGTGTGTAGTGTGGAGAAGTTGTGTATTGTCTTGTCGATTGTTGAATTGTTAGCTTGTCTGGTTAACTCTGTCTTTGGATGTGCTCTTGTATGTGTAGTTTTCAGTTGTTGCTGTTGGTTAGTGTGTTGTGTGTATTTTGTGTGTTGAAGTGTTGTAGCAGTAGGTGTTTGTGTAGTGTGTTTGTGAGATATGTAAGATGAGGCATTGTTTGGTGGGTGATTAGTTATGTATTGGAAGAGTGAGAATCATTTGGTTTGCTTTTGTATTTAAGAGTGATGTGTCGTTGGTGATCCTGCATGTGATTGAGGAGTATGTAATTTGAGAGTGGTGGTATAGTTAATTTGAGTTGTGCTTTGTATATTGTGCTGTGTTTTGGTCAGGGATTTTTTTCGTTTTGTGTTGTTGTGTAGATTGTATGTGATGTTAGATTGTGAGTGTGGTGTGATAGGTTTGTTTGTGAAGGTGTGTGGTTTGTATGATGTTGAGTATTGTGTGTGTGTGGTTGTGTTCCTTGTGAGTTGGGTCGATAAGTTGTGTAGGTGTGATGGTGGTGTTTTGTGTTAGTGTGGATAGTAGATTGGTAGGCTGTAATGGTTAGTACGTCATGATATGATCGTGTGTGTTGTGTCTGTGAGTGTGTGATTGTGTAATATGTTAAGTTAGTGCTTTTCGGTGTGTATGTGGGAGTGTGTGTTTGTTGTGTGCCTCTTTGCTGGGATGGATGATCTGTTTCGGAGTTTTCGGTTTATTTGTTGTTGTTTTTGTGTTTCGTGTGTTTAGTGTGGCTTAGATTCTGTTTTGATGTTCGAGAGTAGATTGTGGTGGTTGTGAGTGAGAGCTGTCATCTTTGTTTTGTGTGCTAGTGTGATTGAGAGGATTGTGATTGTTGGTATTAAGTCGTTGAGTGCAGTTGTGCTAGCTTGTGTGTGGTAGAGTGGCTTTGTGTGTTTTTTGTAGTGGATTTGTGTTTTGTTGTAGTGGTTAGTCTTTTTGGTGCCTTGTGGAGTCGCTATGATGGAAGTTGGGTTTTGTGTTTGCGCTTTTTTGATGTTGTGTCGTGTGTTTTATTACTGTGATGCCTAGATGGTTTAGTAATGATGTAGTTATTTGGTGGTCTCTTATGTGTGGTATTATGTAGTGGTGGTTGTTGTACGTGTGTATGTGTCGTGTTGGGTGTGTCGTTGATGTGTCTGGTGAGTGTAATTTGTTGTTTCGTGTGTTTTATTGTGTTTTTATAGTGTGTTTGATTGTGCGTATTTTGTTTTGATTTGGTGAAGTATTGTTAGCTTGTTTGTCGTTGGATATCGCTGTTGTAGATCTGCTTTGTAGTTGAAGTTCTTAGTACGATTGATTGTGTGTTTGGTGTGTAGTGTGTCGTTTTTTGTGTGTGTGTATTAGTTTGAGTTGTGTTTGTATGTATCGTGCTTGATAGCTCTAAGTTCTTTGCGTAGATTGGTGCTAATCGAGAATGATGGTGCGTTTTAGATGTGTGGTGTTCGTAATGTTGTTCTGATGGATGATTTTTGAGTACGTAGTGGGTGTTGTGTCGTTGCGCGGTGTGGTTGTATGTGGTGTTCGTGTTAATTTGTGCTAGGTAGATGTCGATTTGATATTTGCTTTGGTGGGTCGTAGTTCGAGAGTTGTTGTTTATCTGTTTGTTTCTGATGTGTGTTTCGTTGTAGTGTAGATGTGTTGTTGTGTCTTGATTTTTTTAGTGAGTGTTTTGTGTGTTGTTGGTTCTTCGTGCTGTGTAGTGTATTCGTGTGTTTGGTTTGAGTTAGTTGATATTTTGCTGTGTGTGTTTTGTTTGCTCGATTGTATGTTGTTCGGTTTTGTGGTCGATCCTTTGAGTGTGGGATTGTTGTCGTGGAGTATTTGAGGTAGTTGTGTGCTGTTGAAGAGTGAGTTGTATTGTTTTGTTTTTATGTATTGTGCTAAGCTGTAGTTTTTGATGTGGTGGAGTGTGTTTATGGTAGAGATTGAGGATGTTGGTTGTGAGTAGGGTGTTGTGGAGTGTTGTGTGTCTTTAGTTGTATGTTGGTTCTGTAGTGTAGTGTTTGGAGGTTTGTTGTGGTGTAATGTATGTGTGTTGTTGTGTAGTTTGTAGAGTTGTAGAGAGAAGTTGTGTAGTAGGAGATGTGTTAGTGTTGATTTGTTGCATTGTTGGATTTGTCTTTAGTTGTAGATGATTTTGTTATCTAATGCTGAGATTGTGTTTGTGTGTGAGGGTGGTATGTGCTGAGTTGTGTAGTGTTGTGGTGTGTGTGTCGCTTGATTCTAGAGAAGGTGGTTAGTTTGTGTATGAGTGAGAGTTTTTGTGAATGACTAATAGTATCGTTTGGTTGTTGCTAGTGATGTACGGTGTGTTTGTGTAGGTTGTTGTTGTCGTATGTTTGGTGTGTGATATTTTGTTTTGGATGCTGTTAATAGTTGTTGTTTTAGTGAGTGTGCTGAGTTGTGGTTGAAGTGTGTGCTCTGTTGTGTGTTGGTTTGTCTTTCGGTGTGCGCTGTCTAGGCTTTTTTCTTGTTGTCTGTTTTGTTTATGTGTTTGGTTTTACTTGTTCGAAAGTTGATTAGTGAGATTAGTTGTGTTTTGGTGTGACTGAGTATAGTATATTTTGGTGAGTCTTTGGAGTCGTGTGAGTCGTTGGTGTGTATGTTTTTATGTTGGTTATGTGTTTGTGTTTCGTGTTTGTTGTGGTCGATGTGATGGTTGTGTTAGATTAGTTGTTTTGTTGTGATGGTAGAGTCTGTTGTGTGTGTTGTAGTGGTATGATAGGAGATGTGTGTGTTGATATGTGTGTTATGTTGTGTGTGCGCTTTGTGTTTTTCGTTTGTGTTAGTTTGTTATGTAGATGTATTGCTTAGGGGTGGTAGTGTGAGGTTTGCGTCTGATGGATTGCTGTGTGAATTGTAGTATGTTAGGATATTTGTGTGTGTGTTTTTTTTGTGATGTGTGTTTGTGTGAGTGTGTTATGAATTTGTTGTTGTGTGTTTTGTGATTTTGGTTGTTGTTGTTGTTTGTAGATGGAGTGATTGTTGTTGCGTTTGTTTTGATGGCGCTGCTGTGTGAGTGGAGTGTGTGTGGTTGAGGTCAGAGTAGGAGTTGTAGATGTTGTGGTGTGTGATAGAGTAGTGACATGAGTTAGCTTCGTGTCATAGCTACTGAGTTTATTGTTGAATATGGGAGAGTCTATGTCGTAAGTGTGATGTGTGGTGAAGTTCTATTGTGTGTTTTTCTATGTTTGTGTTCGATGATTTGTCTTACTGTGCGTTAGTGTTGTGGTGTGTTGTGTTGGTGTTATTGTGTTGTATGTTGAGTAGTTGCGGGAAGATATATTGGTTGTTTTTGTATGCTAGTTGCTTTGTGATGTTGAAAGATGTGTCGTTGTATGTAGTGAGAGAGTTGAGTGTTGTTGTGGAGTTGAGTTGCTGAGAGGGGGTTTTAGTGTGTGCAGAGAAGTAATGTAGAGTCGAATTTGAGTTTATAGTTCGATTGTGATGTATGTTTATTGTTGGACGGATATTAGTTGTGTGTTTGTGGTAGTTTAAGTCTCTATGGTTGATATGAACGGCTGAGAGTTATTAAGTAATATATGCTGTAGTTTAGATGCTCAAAGAGTCAGTAACTGTTTAGATAGTTAGTGTAATGATGTAGTAATTATGAAATGAAGATGTTGGATAGAGTTTGAAGAGTTTGTATATGTGAGAGGTGGAGATGAGACTAGTGATAGTGATTCGGTGTGGATGAAGATTGATTTGTTGTTGAAATTGAGATAGTGTGTGATGAGAGTTGAGAGTAGCTGGATTTTATTGTGAGTGTGTTCGTGTTAATCTGATATTAGAGTATAGTTGTGTTGTGCAGTTAGTCTTCTGTCGGTATGTTTGTGTATTATTAGACGGTATTAAGTGGTTAGTGCTGCTCGTTTTGAGTTTTGGTTGTGTTTTGTGAGTGTTTGTGGTGTAGATGCTTTGTTTTGGGGATTTCTTTGTTTGATTCAGCTGTGTGCAGGGGGTGTTGATAGTCGTGTTTGAGTTATGTGTCGATTGTGGTCTTGTGTGTGTTATGGAATTGGTATTGTAGCATTTGAGTGATTGTGTCTTGAGATTGTTGAGTATGTGTTTGTATTGTGAGTGTTTTTTGTTGCTGCTAGTAGTTATGTCTTTTTTGAGGTGTTGGTTGTGTGGGAGTGTTTTTGTTGTCTGGAGTTGTGGTTAGTGGTTTTCGCTGTATAGTTTGTGTGTGGTAGTGGTTGTGATGCTGTGTGGTGGTTTGTGATGCTGTTAGTGTTTGTGTCTGTTGATTGTGTGTTGAACCTAGGTGATGTGGAGTAAGTGAGTTGTATCGTGTTGTGTGTTATGTGTTTAGTATGTCATGTTTGTTTGTGCGAGGTGTGGGCCTGCTGTTGTTGTGTGTGGTGCTGTGTGCTTTCTTGTGTTGTTGCTCTCTACATATCGGTGAAAGTGTGTGTGTTTTTCGTTTTATGTGTTTGGTGCTGGTGCTGGCATTAGGTGTGTCTCGTGTTTCTTTGTTTTGTGTCTTGGGTGTCAGGTTTGTTTGGGTCTGGGCTTTCTGTGTGTCTGTTGTGATTTGCTGTGTTGTTGATGTTTTTGTGTTTGTGGTTATTTTTGGGTCGTTGGATGGTTTGGTGGATTTTGGCTGTGTAGTTGAGTAGTGAGAAGTCGTGTTGTGTGGTTATATTGTAGTGTAGGTGGGTGGATTTCGTTTTGTTGTGTTTGTTGTGTTGTTGTGTTGTTTGTGTTGTGTGTTGTTTGTTGTTTAGTTGTTGTGTTGTTGTTGTGTGATATGTGTTTTGTGTGTTGTTGTGTTGTTGATGTGTGTTTGCTTGTTGTATGTGCTGTGTGTTGTTGTGTTTGTTGTTGTTGTGTGTGTTGTTTGTGTGTTTGTGTTGTTGTGTGTGTTTGTTTGTGTGTGTTTTGTGTGGTGTGTGTGTGTTGTGTGTGTGTGATTGTGTGTGTTCTTTTGATGTGTGTGATTGTGTTTGTTGTGTGGTATGTTGTGTGGTGTGTGTGTTTGTGTTGTTTGTTGTGTTGTGTGTGTTTTGTTTGGTATTGTGTTGTTTGTGTGTGTTTGTGTTTTGTTGTTGTTGGTGGTGTTTGTTGTGTTATTGTGTGTGTGTTTGTGTGTGTTTGTTGTGTGGGTGTTTGTGTGTTGTGTTTGTGTGTCTGTGTTGTGTTGTGTGTGTTTGTTTTGTGATGTGTGTGTGTGTGTGTGTTTGTGTGTGTTGTGTGTGTTGTGTGGTGTGTTTGTTTTGTTGTGTATGTGTGTTTGTGTGTGGTGTGTTGTGTGTGTGTTTGTTGTGTTGTTGCTGTGTGCTGTGTTCGTGTGGTGATGTGTGTTGTTGATGTGTTGTGTTGTTTGTGCTTGTCTTTGTGTTGTGTGTTTTGTGTGTTGTGTGTTTGTGTGTTTGTGTGTGTGTATGTTGTGTGAGTGTGTGTTTGTTGTGTTGTGTGTGTGTCTGTGTGTTGTTGTGTTTGTTGTGTTGTTTGTGTTGTGTTGTGTTGTTGTTTTGTGTGTGTTGTGTTGTTGTGTGTGTGGTTGTGTGTAGTTGTTTTTGTGTTGTGTTTGTGTTTTTGTGTTTGTGTTGTGTTGTGTGTTGTTGTTGTGTCTGTTGTTGTTGTTGTGTATTGTGTGTGTGGTGTTTGTGATGTGTTGTGTGTGTGTGCGTTGTGTGTTGTGTTGTGGTGTGAGTTTGATGTGTTGTGTGTGTTTTGTTGTGTTGGTTGTGTGTGGTTGTGTGTTGTTGTTTTGGTGTTGTTTGTGTTGTGTGTGTTGTGTTGTGTGGTTGTGATGTTGTGTTGTGTTTTGTGTTGTGTGTTGGTGTGTTGTGTGTGTGTTGTTGTGTTGTGTTTGTGTGTTTTTGTTTGTGTGTGTGTGTGTGTGTGTTTGTGTTGTGTGTGTTGTGTTGTGTGTGTGTTTGTTTTGTGTGGTTGTGTGTTTGTGTTGTTTTGATTGTGTTGTGTGTGTCGTTGTTGTGTTTGTGTTGTTGATGTTGTGTTGTTGTTGTGTTGTTTGTATTTGTTTTGTGTGTGTTTGTGTGTTGTGTTTGTGATGTGTTGTTTTGTGTGTTGTGTTGTGTGATATGTGTTGTATGTGTTTGTTGTGTGTGTGTTGTTGTTGTTTGTTGTTGTGTTGTTGTGTGTGTTTGATGTGTTGTTGTTGTGTGTTGTGTTTGTTTGTTGTGTTGTGTGTTATTGTGTTGTTGTATGTTGTTGTGTGTTTAGTATGTGTTGTGTGTGTTGTGTTGTGTTGTGTTGTTGTTGTGTTGTTTGTGTTGTTTGTGTGTGTTGTGTGTGTGTTGTTTGTGTGTTTGTGTTGGTGTTGTGTGTGTTGTGTTGTTGTGTGTTGTTGTTGTGTGTTTTGTGTGTGTGTTTTGTTGTGTGGTTGTGTGTGTGTGTTGTGTGTTTGTGTGTGTGTTGTTGTAGTTGTGTGATGTTTTGTGTTGTTGTGATGTGTGTGTGATGTGTGTGTGTTGATGTGTTGGGTGTTTGTTTGTTGTGTGTTGTGTGTTGTGTTGTTGTTGTGTGTGTTGTTGTGTGGTTGTTGTGTGTTGTTTTGTTTGTGTTGTTGTGTTGTGTTGTGTTTGTGAGCTGTTGTGGTTGTGTGTTGTGTTGTTTGTTGTTGTGTGATGTTTGTATTTGTTTGTTGTGTGTTGTGTTGTGTGTGTGTTGTATTTGTGATGTTGTGTTTGTCGTTGTGTTGTGTGTGTTGTGTGTTTGTGTGTGTGTGTTTGTGTGTTGTTGTTGTGTGTGTTTGTGATGTTGTTTGTGTTGTTGTGTGTTGATGTTGTGTTGTTGTGTTGATGATGTTGTTTGTAGATTGTTTGATGGTTTATGTTTTTGTGTGTGTATGTGTGTTGATGTTGTGTGTTGTGTTTGTTTGTGCTTGTTGTGTTTGTGTGTATGTGTTGTGTGTTGTGATGTGTTGTTTGTGTGTCTGTTGTGGTGTGTGTGTGTTTGATGTTGTTGTGTGTGTTGTGTTGTTGTTGGTTTGTGTGTGTGTTGTTTTGTGTGTGTGTGTGTGTGTGTTTGTGTGTGATTGTGTGTGTTTGTGGGTGTTGTTGTGTGTTGTTGTTTTGTGTGTGTGATTGTGTCGTGTGTTGTGTTTTGTTGTCTTGGTGTGTGTGTGTTGTGTGTTGTGTGTGTTTTGTGTTGTGTGTGTTCTTGTTGTGATTGTGTGTTGTGTTGTTGTGGTCTGTTGTTTGTGTGGTGATGTGTGTTGTTTGTGATGTGTTGTGTTGTGGTGTTTGTGTGTTTGTTTGTTGTGTGATGTTGTGATGGTTGGATTGATGTCTGTTTGTGTGTGTGTCTGTTGTTGATTTGTGATTGAGTGATGTGTTGTGTGTGTTGTGTGTTGTGTTGTTTGTGTGAATGTTGTGTTGTTTGTGTTTGTGTTGTTGTTGTGTGTGTTTGTGTGTGTGTTGTTGTGTGTGTATGCTGTTGTGTGTGTTGTGTTTTGTGTTGTTTGTGTGTGTGTGTTTGTGTGTTTGTGTGTGGTTGTGTAGTGTGTGTGTTGTGTGTTTGGTGTGGATGTGTGTGTTTGTTGGTGAGTTTTGTGTGTGTGGTGTGTGTGTTTGTGTTGTGTTGTAGATGTGTGTTTGTGTGTTGTTGTGTGTTGTGGTTGTTGTTGTGTTGGTGTATTGTGTTGTGTGTTGCTGTGTTGTTGGTTGTGTGCTGTTGTGTTGTGTGTGTGAGTGTGTGAGTGTTTGATGTTGTGTGATGATGTGTGTGTGTTGTGTTTGTTGTGATGTGGTGTGTGTGTTGTGATTGTGTGTGTGTGTGTTTGTTGGTGTGTGTTTGTGTTGGTGTGTTGTGTGTTGTGTGTGATGTTGTGTGTGTGTGTCTGTGTGTTGTTTGTTGTGTGTGTGTGTGCTGCTGTTTGTGATTGTGTGTTGTGTGATGTGTTGTTGTGTTGTAGTGTTGTTGATGTGTGTTGTGTGTGTTGTGTGTTTGTGTGATGTTGTGTGTTGTTTGTGTTGTTGTGTGTTGTCTGTGTTGTATGTGTGTTTGTTGTTTGTGTGTTGTGTGTTGTGTGTTGTGTGATGTGTTGTGTTTGTTGTTGTTGTGTGTTGTGTGTTTGTGTGTGTGTTGGTGTGTTTGTGTTTATTGTGTGTGTTGCTGTGTTGTGTGTGGTGTTTTGTGTGTTGTGTAGTGTGTCGTTCTTGTGTGTTGATGTGTGTTGTGTGGTGTTGTGTGTGTGTGTTAGTTGTGTTGTGTTTGTTGTGGTGTTGTGTTTGTGTGTGTTGTGGTGTTTTGTGTGTGTTGTTGTTTGTGTGTGTATGTGTGTGTGTGTTTGTGTGTTGTGTGTTGTGTTGTGTTGTTGTTGTGTTTGTAGTGATGTGTGTGTTGTGTGTTGTGTGTGTTTGATTGTTTGTGTGGTGTGTGTTGTTGTTGTTTGTTTGTGTGTGTTGTGTGGTGTTTGTTGTGTGCTGTTGTTGTGAGTGTGATGTGTTTGTTCGTGTGTGTGTTGTTGTGTGTTGATGTGTGTGATGTGTTGTGTTGTTTGTGTGTTGTGTGTTGTTGTGTTTTTTGTTGTGTGTGTTGTTGTGTGATGTGTGTGTTGTGTGTGCTTGTGGTTGTGTGTGTTGTGTGATGTTTGTGTGTTGTTGTGTTTGTTGTGTGATTGTGTTTGTGTGTTGATGTGTTGGTTGTTGTGTTGTTGTTGTGTTGTTGTGTTGTTTGTGTGTTGTGTGTGTTGTGTGTTGTGTTGTGTGTTTGTTTGTGTTGTGTTGTGGTGTTGTGTGTGTGATTGTTGTTGTGGTTGTGTTGTGTGATGTGGTGGTGTGTTGTGTGTTTGTTGTGTTGTGTGTGTTGTAGTGTGTTTGGTTGTGTTGTGTGTGTGTGTGATTGTTGTGTGTTGTGATGTGTGGTTGTGTTGTTGTTTGTGTGTCTGTGTTTGTGTGTGTCTGTGTGTGTTTGTGTGTGTTGTGTTTTTGTTGATTTGTGTGTGTGTGTGTTGTGTGTGATGTTGTGGTTTATTGTGTGTGTTGTGTGTTGTTGTGTATTTGGTGTGTTGTTGTTTTGTGTGTGTGATTGTGTGTGTGTGTTGTGTGTGTTGTGTTGTGTGTGTGATTGTGTTGTGTGTGGTTGTGTTGATTGTGTGTGTAGTGTGTTTGTGTGTGTTGTTGTGTTGTTTGTTGTGTGTGGTTGTTTGTTTTGATGTGTGTGTGGGTTGTTGTGTGTGTGTTTGTTGTGTGTGATGTGTTTGTGTGATTGTTGGTGTGTGTTTCTGTTGTTGTTGTTGTGTGATTGTGGTGTTGGTGTTGTGTTGATGTATGTTTTGTGTAGTGTGTTGTGTGTGTTTTTGTTGTGTGTGTGATGTTGTTGTGTGTTTGTGTTGTTGTGGTTTTGTTTTGTGTTTTGTGTTGTGTGTGTTGTGTGTTGTTGTGTTTGTTGTTGTTGTGTTGTTTGTGTGGTTGTGATGTTGTGATGTGTGTTGTAGTGTGTGTGTGTGTTGTTTGTTGTGTGTGATGATGTGTTGTGTGTGGTGTTGTTGTGAGGTTATGTGTGTGTGTGTGTGTTTGTGTTGTGTGTTTGTGTTTTTGTGTGTTGTTTGTGTGTGTTGTTTGTTTGTGTTTGTGTGTTGTGTGATGTTGTTGTTGTGTTGTGTGTTGTGTGTGTGAGTTGTTTTTAGTAGTTGTTTGTGTTGTTGTTGTTTGTGTGTGTGTTGTGTGTTTTGTGTGTTGTGTGTTGTGTGTTGTGTGTGTGTGTTGTGTGTTGTGTGTGTGTGTGTGTTGTGTGTTGTTGTGTGTTGTGTGTTGTGTTGTGTGTGTTGTGTGTTTGTGTGTGTTGTGTGTGTGTGTGTTTGTTGTGTGTTGTGTGTGTTGTGTGTGTTGTGTGTGTTGTGTGTTGTGTTGTGTTGTTGTTGTGTTGTGTGTTGTTGTGTGTGTGTGTTGTGTTGTGTGTGTGTTGTGTGTTGTGTTGTTGTGTTGTGTGTGTTGTGTTGTGTGTTGTGTTGTGTGTGTGTTGTGTGTGTGTGTTGTGTTGTGTGTGTGTGTTGTGTTGTGTGTGTTGTGTGTTGTGTGTTGTGTGTTGTGTTGTGTGTGTTGTGTGTTGTGTGTTGTGTGTGTGTGTTGTGTGTGTGTGTTGTGTGTTGTGTTGTGTGTGTTGTGTTGTGTTTGTGTGTTGTGTGTGTGTGTGTGTTGTGTGTTGTGTGTGTGTGTGTTGTTGTGTGTGTGTTGTGTTGTGTGTTGTGTTGTTGTGTGTTGTGTGTGTTGTTGTGTGTGTTGTGTGTGTGTGTGTGTGTGTGTTGTTGTGTGTTGTGTGTTGTGTGTGTTGTGTGTGTTGTGTGTTGTGTGTTGTGTTGTGTGTGTTTGTGTGTGTGTTGTGTGTGTGTGTGTTGTGTTGTGTGTTGTGTTGTGTGTGTGTGTGTTTGTGTGTGTTGTGTGTGTTTGTGTTGTGTGTGTGTGTGTTGTGTGTGTGTGTGTTGTTGTTGTGTTGTGTGTGTGTGTGTGTGTGTTGTGTGTGTTGTTGTGTTGTTGTGTTGTGTGTGTTGTGTTGTTGTGTGTTGTGTTGTTGTGTGTGTGTTGTGTGTTGTGTTTGTGTGTGTGTGTGTTGTGTGTTGTGTGTGTGTTGTGTGTGTGTTGTGTGTGTGTGTGTTTGTGTGTGTTGTTGTGTTGTGTGTTGTTGTGTTGTGTTGTGTTGTGTGTTTGTTGTGTGTGTTTGTTGTGTTGTGTGTTTGTGTGTTGTGTGTGTGTTGTGTTTGTGTTGTGTTGTGTGTGTTGTGTGTTGTTGTTGTTGTGTTGTGTGTTGTGTGTTTGTGTGTTGTGTGTGTTGTTGTGTGTGTTGTGTGTTTGTGTTTGTGTGTGTGTTGTTGTGTGTTGTGTGTTGTTGTGTGTGTTGTTGTGTTGTGTGTTGTGTTTGTTGTGTGTGTGTGTTGTGTTGTTGTGTTGTGTTGTTGTTGTGTGTGTGTTGTGTTTGTTGTGTGTTGTGTGTGTGTTGTGTTGTGTTGTGTGTTGTGTTTGTGTGTTGTGTTGTTGTGTTGTGTGTTGTTGTGTTGTGTGTTGTTTGTGTTGTGTTGTTGTGTGTGTTGTGTTGTGTTGTGTGTGTTTGTGTTGTTGTGTGTTGTGTGTGTTGTGTGTTGTGTTGTTGTGTGTTTGTGTGTTGTTGTGTTGTGTGTGTTGTGTTGTTGTGTGTTGTGTGTTGTTGTTGTGTGTGTTGTGTTGTTGTGTGTGTTTGTGTGTGTGTTGTGTTGTGTGTTGTGTGTGTTGTGTTGTGTTGTTGTTGTGTGTGTTGTTGTGTGTTGTGTTGTGTGTGTTTGTGTGTTGTGTGTTTGTTGTGTGTTGTGTGTTGTGTGTTGTGTGTTGTTGTGTTGTTGTGTTGTGTTTGTGTGTGTTGTGTGTGTTGTGTTGTGTTGTTGTGTTTGTTGTGTGTTGTGTGTTGTGTGTTGTTGTGTGTTGTGTGTGTTGTGTGTGTTTGTTGTTGTGTGTGTGTTGTTGTGTTGTGTGTGTGTTGTTTGTGTGTGTTGTTGTGTGTGTGTTGTTGTGTTGTTGTGTTGTGTGTGTGTTGTGTTGTGTGTTGTGTTTGTTGTTGTGTGTTGTGTGTGTTGTGTGTTGTTGTGTGTGTTGTTGTGTTGTGTGTTTGTTGTGTTGTGTTGTGTGTTGTTGTTGTGTGTTGTGTTGTTGT
Organism: Pseudopleuronectes americanus; assembly: GCA_038501795.1. Lineage (NCBI taxonomy): Eukaryota > Metazoa > Chordata > Actinopteri > Pleuronectiformes > Pleuronectidae > Pseudopleuronectes > Pseudopleuronectes americanus. The sequence goes on along the minus strand of JBAMIH010000101.1, from coordinate 26,441 downwards.
TGTGTGTTGTGTTGTTGTTGTGTGTTGTGTGTGTGTTGTGTGTTGTTGTGTGTGTTGTGTGTTGTGTGTTGTGTTGTTGTTTTGTGTGTTGTGTGTGTTGTGTGTTGTGTGTTGTGTGTTGTGTGTTGTGTTGTGTGTTGTGTGTGTTGTGTGTGTTGTGTTGTTGTTGTGTGTGTTGTTGTGTGTGTTGTGTTGTGTGTTGTTGTGTGTGTGTGTGTTTGTGTGTTGTGTTGTGTTGTGTGTGTGTGTTGTGTGTTTGTTGTGTGTTGTGTGTTGTGTTGTGTGTTGTTTGTGTTGTGTGTTGTGTGTTGTTGTGTTGTGTGTGTTGTGTGTGTTTGTTGTTGTGTGTTGTGTGTTGTTGTTTGTGTGTTGTGTGTGTTGTGTTGTGTGTGTTGTGTTGTGTGTGTTGTGTTGTGTTGTGTGTTGTTGTGTGTTTGTTGTGTTGTGTTGTGTTGTGTTGTGTGTGTTTGTGTGTTGTGTTGTGTGTGTGTGTTGTTGTGTGTGTTGTGTGTTGTGTTGTGTGTGTTGTGTGTTTGTGTGTGTGTGTTGTGTGTGTTTGTGTGTGTTGTGTTGTGTGTTGTGTGTTGTGTGTTGTGTTGTTGTGTGTTGTGTTGTGTGTTGTGTGTGTTGTGTTGTGTGTGTTGTGTGTGTTGTTGTTGTGTTTGTGTGTGTTGTGTTGTGTGTGTTGTGTGTGTTGTGTTGTGTGTTGTGTGTGTGTTGTTTGTGTTTGTGTGTTGTGTGTGTTGTTGTGTTGTGTGTTGTGTGTGTTGTGTGTGTGTTGTGTGTTGTGTTGTGTTTGTGTTGTGTTGTGTGTGTGTGTTTGTGTGTTGTGTTGTGTGTGTTGTGTTGTTTGTGTGTGTTGTGTTGTGTGTGATGTGTCTGTGTTTCGTGGCTGTTGCTTGATTGTGTTGTGATGTGTGATTGCTGTGTCGTTGTCGGTCGTCGTTGTTAGTGAGTTTGTGTGATTGTGTGTGAGTTGTCGTCGTACGGTGTCTGCGTGTCGCTCGATGTCGTGTGTTTAGTGTGTGTCGTGATTGTGTTTGTGTGTGATGTGTGGGCGACTGTCGTGAGCTTGTGTTGGTGATGTGTGCTGTGTGTGTTGTTTGTGTGGTGTGTGTGTGGTCGTTAGATGTTGTGTTGTGTGGTGATGCGATGTAGTATGTGGTTAGTAAAGTGAGTGAGATATGCTGCGTGATCTTGTTACGCTTGTGTCGGGATGTAAGTCTGTGTGTTGTGTGTGTGTGTTATGTGATGTAGTGGTTGTGCATGTGTGTGTGTGTCGTTGTGTGTTGTTGTGTGTGTGAATGAGTGCGTTGTGTGTGTGTGGTGTTGTGTAGGAGGTGCTGATTGTTTGTGTGGCTGATGTATTGTGACGTAGACTGTTTAGTGTTGTGGTATGGTATGTGCTTGATGTGTGTTAGTGATGGCATGTTAGAGGTGGTGATGTCATTAGTGTGCTGTGATGTTGTGTAGATTGTTGTGTAGATGATGTGTACTTGTTGTCAGGTTAGTTGTGTGTGAGGTGTGTTAGTGAGTATGAGTGCTGATGTGTGTATAGTGTTGTGGCTCGAGTTGTGCTGATGTAGTTGTGTGCTGTGGCTCAGTCGTTGTGTGATCTGTCGTGAGTGTTGGGTTTGTGAGTTGTAGTGTGTGGTTCAGATGGTGTTGTGTGCTAGTGATGTTGTTGTGTCGCTGTGTGATGTGTCTGTGATGTGTGTCGTGTGTGTGTTAGTGTTGGCGTGATTATAGGTTGTTGTGTTCGTGTTGTGAGTGTGGTGTGTAGTGATGTGTGTGTCGTCTGTGTGTATTAGGTGATATGTGTGTGTTGTGTTGCTGTTGTGTGTTAGATGAAGTTGTGTGAGGTGTCGTAGGTGTGTTTGTGTGATGCTGTGTGTGTGTGCTACGAGTGTTGTAAGTGTCGATGGTCTAGTGTGCGTGTGCAGTGATAGTGTAGTTGAGTTTCGTGTTTATGATCTGTGTGTGTTGATGTGCAATGTATGTAAGTGATGAGTGTGTGTGTGATCTGTAGTGTGTCGGGATGTGTGTGTGTACGATGGTTGTGTGTGTGACGTGTGTTGTGATGGTGTCGTGTGTCGTGTGTGTGTGTGGTGTGTCTGTGTGTCGTATGTGTGAGATGTTTGTGTGTGTGTGTTGTTGTTTGTGTGTTGTGTATGTGTACGTGTGACGTGTGAATGCTGATGTGCGTGTGTGTATTGATGGTGTGATGTGTGATAGTGATGTCGTGAGTATGTATGTGCTGTGTGATGTGTTGTTGTCTGGTAGATGTGTGTGTGTGTGTGTAAGTGGGTCGTGTTCTGATCATTTCGTGTCGTGTGATGTGTGTGATGAAAGATATGTGTATGTGGGTGTATGTGTTGTACGTAATGTGTGTGTGATTATGATGTCGTGCTGTCGGTTGTGCTGTGTTGTGTTGATGCTGTGTGTGTGTGTGATGTTCGTGTCTGCTGTATTGGTGATGTGTGTATTGATTTTGTGTGTGATCTGTCGTGTGATGTGTCTTCGTATTATGAGCTGTTGGATTGTTGTGTGTGTGTTGTAGTGATTGTGAATGATGTTTGACGTGTGATGTTGTCGTGTGTGCTGTGTTGTGTATCTTGTTGAGCGTGCTGATTGATGTGTGTTGTGTGTGATTGTCGTGTGTGTTATGTGTGGTGTGTCGATTGCTGTGTGTTGATGTGATTAGTCTGTGTTGATGTGTAGTGCTGTGTGATATGTGTGTGTTGTGTGTGGTTACGTGTGATGATTGTATGTGAGATTTGAGTATAGGAGATTGGTGTTGTCTGATGGTTTCGGTATGTTGAGATCTTTGGTGGTAAGATGGATATGATGTAGTGTCTGAGAGTGTGGGTGTTGATTAGCAATGATTGATGTGTGGTGAGTGGTGTATGAGTGTTGTTTGGGGTAGGTTGTGGTGATTGTGTCGTGTTGGTTTGTAGTTGTGTAGAGTCTAGTTTGAGAGTTGTCAAGTTGTATTAGATTGATATGTTTTGGATTCTGGGTATGTGTGGTTTAGAGTGGGGAGATGAGTTTCGGTGTGGATTGGATGTGTTGTGTTGGTGTGTTTTGGGTGTGTGTTTGTGTGTTAGAGAAGAATAGATAAGGATGAGAGTGATGGTGATTAAAATTAGAGTTGTAAAGAGAGATTCGTGTGTATATATAAATCTGTGTAGGTAGTATAGTTGTTGATTGATATTAGTATGATAGAGTTTGTTAGATTGAGAAAAGTGGACGTATTAGTCGAATTGGTGATGTTAGGGTGTTTATGAGTCATAAGAAGAAATGTGTAAGTTGAGGTGATTTGTAGAGAGACGAGAGTAGGTAGAATTGTCGTATGAGGAAGTACTCTGGAGAGATAGTATTACTGAGATTGATTATTATTGTGGTGTAGTAGTTTCGATGAGAGAGTAGTTATAGAAGGTGTGGTAAACTGATGATGAGGTTGTAGAGTGAAGGTTGTAGTTAGATGTGTTTGGTAGTATAGTTTAGATGTATTTCGTCGAGGAGTGTATGGGGTTATGTGTTTTTATCGATAGCAGATGTTTGAGGTGAGAGGTTATGCTTGTGGATGTGTTTATTGACTTGTTATTTTGTTATGTGAGTAATAGAGTATGTGGTTTTCGTTCGGTGTGTTTTGTTGTGTGTTCTATGTTATTTGTTTGTCGTGGTGTGTGACACGATTTTTGTTGTGGTGTAGTGTGGTGGTAATTGAGGATTTATGATTGAGGAGAGGTGTTTATGTTGTTAGGATACGCTTGGATGTTGTTCGTTTTGTTAGATAGTGGAAGTGTGTGTGGGTTTTCGTTGTGTTGGGTCGTTTGGTTAGGTTGTTGGTTGTTGTTTGGCTGTTTGTCTGCGTGTGTGGTGCTGATGGCTCTGTTAATGATGTTTAGTTGTTGTGGGTGATTCTAGTTGTTATGTTCTGAAGTCGTAATGTTGTGGTTGGTGTTGCCTGGTGTGTGCTTTGTGTGTGCGTGTGTTGTGTTGTGTCGATTGTTGTGTTGTGTATGGTGGGCTGCAGCATGTTATGTGAGTTTTTTGTTTTAGGGTTTTGTGAAAAGTTGTTGTTTTGTGTTTTTAATAGTTTTAGTGTGTTTGATGTTGATCGTTGTGTTGTTTGCTTGATGTTGTTAGTTCGTATGTTTATAGTGTGGTGTGGCTGTTGTATGTTACTGTGTGTTTAGTATGTTTGTGTGTGTGATTAAGTGTAGTTGTGTTTTTTAGTGTGTTTGTATGTTTGTGTTTTGTGGGTCGTGTTGTGTTTGTTGTTGAGTGAAAGTAGAGATGTTTGTGTGTGGTTTTTGTTTTTGTTTTGGTATATGGTTGGATGTTGTGAATGGTGTGTTGGTCTGGGTGTTGTTGGCTTTTTCTTAGTCTTGCTGGGTGGTTTGTGTTATTTCGTCTGTTGTTGTTTGCTGTAGTAGTGGACGTGTGTGACGTTGTTGGTTTTGGTGTGCCATGTGTGTTTCTCGCTGTGGTTGTATGTGGCTTTGGTTGATGTATGTTGAGTGCTGTCGTTTGATGGTGTTGTTGTCGTTGTGTGTGAGTTTGATTGTGCTTGATGATGAATTTAGTTTGGGTGTTTGAGTGAGGGTGTGTGTGTTGTTTGGTGTGTTGTTGTTCGTGGTGTGAGTTTGTTGTGTGTCGACGTTGGAGTGTTGTTTTCTTGCTGTGTGTGTTTGTGTAAAGTCGTGAGATGAGTTGAAGTTGTTGTAAGTTGTGCTTGTGTTTGTCCATGTTTTATATTAGTTGCGTATGTAGATGAGTGATGAGTAGAGAGTCGATGTTGTGTGTGTGTGTTCGTTATGGATGTTATGTGATAGGCTAGTGTGAGTATAGGAGGATGATGTGAATGGTGTGTCTTGTTGTTTTTTTATTCTTGTCTTTTGTGGTCTGGGCTGTGTGTGAGTGTAGAGGCTGTTGTGTTGAAGTGATGGTGTGCTTGGTCGTGTGATGTTGTTGTGTGAGTGTGTTGGTGTGTGTGTTGTGTGATGTGTGTGTGTTTTGATGTGTTGTGTGATGTGTGTGTGTTTGATGTGTGTGTTGTTGTGTGTGTTGTTGGTGTGTGTGGTTGTGTCGTGTGATGTTGTGTGTGGTTTGTTGTTTGTGTTGTGTGTGTTTTGTGTTGTTGTTGTGTGTGTGTTGTGTGTTGTTGTTGCTGTTTGGGCTAGTTGTGTGATTGTGTGCTGTGTGTGTTTTTTTGTGTTTGTGTGTGTGTTGTGTTGTGTGTGTTGGCTGTATGTGTGTTGTGTGTGTTTGTGTTTGTTGTGTGTGTTGTGTTGTGTGTTTGTGTGAGTGATGTGTTGTGTTTGTCGGTTGTGTTGTTATGAGTTGTGTGTGTCTGTGTGTGTGTGTGTGTGTTGTGTGTGTTGCTTGTCTTCTGTGTGTGATGTGATGTGTATTGCTGATGTGAGTTGTTGTGTGTGTGTTGTGTGTGTGTGTGTTTGTGTGTTGTGTGTTGTGGTTGTGTGTGTTTGTTTGTTGTGTTGTTGTGTGTAGTGTGTGTGTTTGTGTTTGTTGTGTGTGTTGTTGGTGTGTGTGTGTTGTGTGTGTGTGTTGTGTTTGTGTGTGTGTGTGTGTTTGGTGTGATTTGTGTGTGTGATGTTGTGTTGTTGTTGTGTGTGTGTGTTGTTGTGTGTGATGTTGGTGTTGTGTGTGTTGTGTGTGTTGTGTGTGTTGTGTGTTGTAGTGTGTTGTTGTTGTATTGTGTTGTGTTGTGTTGTTTGTGTGTGTGTTGTGTGTGTGTGTTGGTGTTGTGTGTTGTGGTGTGTGTGTTTGTTGTTGTGTGTTTGTGTGTGTGTGATGGTGATGTGTGTGTGTTGATTTGTTTGTGTGTGTTGTGTGTTGTGTGTGTGTTTGTTGTTGTTGTGTGTTTGTTGTTTGTGTGTTGTGGTTGTGTGTGTTGTGTTTGTTGTGATGTGTGTGTGTGTGTGTGTTGTGTGTTGTTTGATGTTGTGTGCTGTGTTTGTGTGTGTTGTGTGTGTTGGTTTGTTGTGTTTGTGTGTGTGTGTGATTGTGTTGTTGTGTTTGTGTTTTGTGTTTGTGTGTGTGTGTGTTGTTTTGTGTTGTGTGTGTTTGTGTGTGTTGGTGTTGTTGTGTTGGTTGTGTGTTGTGTTGTGTGTTGGTGTGTGTTTTGTGATGTGTGTGTTGTTGTGTTGTGTGTGTTGTGTTTTGTGTTGTTTGTGTGTTTGTTGTGATGTGTTTGTGTTGTGTTTTGTGTTGTGTGATGTGTGTGTGTGTTGTGTGTGTTGTGTTGTGTGTTGTGTTGTTGTGTTGTTGTGTGTGTGTTGTTTTGTGGTGTTTGTGTGATGTGTTGTGATGTGTGGTGTGTGTGTGTTGTGTGTGTTGTTGTTTTTGTGTTGTGTGGTGTTGTTGTGTTGTGTGTGTTGTGTTGTTTGTGTTGTGTGTTGTTGTGTGTGTTGTGTTGTGATTGTGTGTATTGTGTGTTGTTGGTTGTTTGTGTTGTGTGTGTTGTTGTGTTGGTGTGTGTGTGTTGTTGTGTGTTTGTGTGTGTTTTGTGTGTGTTGTTGATGTGTTGTGTGTGTGTGTGTGTGTGTGTGTTGGTTGTGTGTTTTGTGTGTTGTGTTTGTTGTGTTGTGATGTGTGTTGTTGTGTGTTGTGTGATGTGTTGTGTGTGTGTTTGTGTGTTGTTGTTGATGTGTTGTTGTGTTGTTGTGTGATGTGTGTTTTGTTGTTGTGTGTGTTGTGTGTTGTGTGTGTGTTGTTTGTTGTGTGTGTTTGTTGATGTGTGTGTGTTGTGTGTTGTGCTGTTGTGTGTGTTTTGTGTTGTGTGTGTTTGTGTGTGTGTGATGTGTGTGTGTGTCTTGTGATGTGTGAGCTACGTTGTTGTGTGCGTTGTTGTAGTGTGTTGTTGGGTGTGGTATTTCTGGTGTGTGTGTAGGTGTTTGTGTGTTGTGTTGTATGTATGTGTGTGTGTGTCGTTGTTGCTCTGTGTGTGTGTGCTTGTGTTGTGAATGCTGATGTGTGTTGATGTGTGTTGTGTGCGTTGTGTGTGCGTGTTGTGTCTGATGTGTTTGTGGGTTCGAGTGAGAATGCTAGTGTGACGTTCGCTGTGTGTTATATGTTATGTTGTGTGTGTGTGGATGTGTGTTGCTGTGTGCTGTGTGTGTGTGTTGTGTGGTCTGTGTGCTGTATTGTGCTGTGATGATCTCGTGCTGTATGTGAGTGTATTGTGCTGTTGTGTGCGATTGGAGTTAGGTAGTGTGATTAGTGTCTGACTGTGTTTGAGTGTTGTTGTGTGTTTTGCGCTGGTCAGTTGTAGTGTTGCTGCTGTGTGTGTTGCTGTGTAGCTGATTGTGCGTGTTTGTTCTGTGACTGTCGTTTGGTATGATGTAGTCGTCGTGTGCTGTTGCTGTGTGCTAAATGTGTGTAGTAGGTGTATGTTTGTGCATGCTTATGTGCGTGTTGTGAGCTGTTAGTGATGTGTTGTGTATGATTGTGTGTGTGGTGATGTCTGTGTGTGTGATCGGTTGTCGAGTGCTGTGTTGTTGTTGTGTGTCGTTTGTTGTGCTTTGTGGTTGTATCTGTGTGCTGTTGTAAGTGTAGTGTGCTTGTGCTTGGTGGTGAGTTGTGTCGTCTAGATGTGTGTGTGGGTGTGCCTGGATGTGTAGTTGTGTCTGTGTGTGTCTTGATCTTATGTGTGCTGTGGTGGTGTGTTGCGTATTGTTGTTTGCTGGTGTGTTTGTACGTGTGATGTTGTGTCTGTGCTGTAGCTGAGTTGTGTGTGTAGCATGATGTTGAATGTGTCGTGTGTGATGTGAAGTATGTTGTGGTGTAGTTTGTGTGATTTGGTCTGTTGTTCGTGTGTGGTTTCTTTTGATGTGTGTAGTGTGTGTAGTGTGTGTGTGCGTTGTGTGATGGTGTGCGTGTGTGATGCGTTTGTTTGTGTGTGTGTGTGCGTTGTTTGGATGTGCTGTGTGCTGTGTAGTTTGTAGTGTGTTAGTTAGTGTGTGTGTGGTGGTGCTGTATGTGCTTGTGTGTGTTTTGTGTTGTTGTGTGTGCTTTGTTGTCTAGATGTTGTTTTGTGTGTGAGTGTGCATCGTAGCTGGTCAGTTAATGTGTGTGTGTGTGTGTGTGTGTGTGTAGTTTGTCTGTGTGCTGTTTCGTTAGCTGTGTGTGGTGTTTGTTTGTTTGTCGTGGTGTGTTCTGCGTGTTGATGTTGTCTGTGTCTTGTTTGCTTGGCTGGTTTCGTGTTGGGGGTTATTTTTGCTTGTGGCTTTGTGTTTTTTTGTGTGTTGTGGTGCTTGTTACATGATTGTTGTTGTGTGTTGTTGGCGTGTTGTGTCTTTTTGTGTGATTGTTTAGTTGTAGTGTGCTGGATGTGTGATTTGTGATCGTGTTGTGTCAGTTGAGAGGTTAGATTGATTGGGTGCTAGATGTGTTGTCTGATGGTAGAGTATGGAGTGTGATGAGATATAGTGGTGTTTTCGTGTTGTGATGAGTATTGAGATTGAGTAGATCGATTGTTGGTGTATTGAGTGTAGTGCTGTGAAATGAGAGTTGTGCGTTAGAGAATGTAGGTGTAGTAGTGCAGGTGTTTCGTGTGTATTGGAGTGGTCTGCTTAATGTGTGGTGGGTTGTTATGGGTGAGTGTCGGAGGTGTTGTTGTGTATTGAGTGTTATAGCGGATCTTCTGTGTATAGTGAGCTAGTTTGTAGGATTTGTCTTTGTGTAATTTGTCTATTGTAGTAGATAGGATATGTGTTGTTGAAACTTTTTAGTGATGTGTTGATGGTGAGAGTGTATGTTGTGCTGTAGAGATTGAGAGGTGTGTAGGTGTATGATTGTTTTTTGTTGTGACACGTTTGTTGCTTAGTGTGATTTAGTTTGAGATCGGGGGTGGATTTAATAGATAGAATTTGTGCGATGGTGTAGTGTGTGTGTTAGGTGTGTGTTGTGAGAGGGGTAATGTTGCATGTGGCAAGTGTGTTAGTCAGGCAGATGTTGTTCCGGGCTTGATTGTGCTGTAGTGGTTTAGGTAGTTATTATATTATGTTGCGGTTATTTTAGTTTTTGTGGTGGTGGTATGAGTTGTTTTTGTATGCTGTTTTTGTTTGTTTGTTGTCGGTTTAGTCATTTGTGATTGATGAGTTGTTGTGCTTCTCGTTGTGTGGTTGAGTTTTTGGTAGATTGTAGTGTGAGGATATGCAAATGTCTCTGCCTTGTGTGGTGGGTGTAGCGTGTTTGTATAGATAGTGTGTCTTTAGTAGTGGATTTGATTGTTGATGTGGCTAGTATTTTTCGTGTGGTCGCTGTTGTTGGATGGTGTTGTTTGTGGAAGTTAGATGCTTGTCTGAATTTAGTTGGTTAGGTTTCTGACATTTTTGTATGTTGTTGTGACTGTTGTGTGTTTAGTTGTTTGATTGTGTGTCTTGGTGGCTGTGTATGAGTTGTGATTTATGGTTTTCGGATGTTTGCATAAGTTATAATGTGAGATAGGTGAGGTTATTAATGTGTCTTGTGTAGCTTGGAGTTAGTGTTGTGTCATAGTGAGATTTAGAAGTGGATGTGTTGTTGTGTTTTTGTGTAAAAGTGTAGTGGTGATAGTAGTTGTTAATTGGTTGATGATTTAAGTTGTGGAGTGAGTTAGTTGTAATGTTTTTTAGTTATGTGTGTGAGTTTGGAGATGTCGGTGTCCGGTCTGGCAGGTTTGTGTGTACTATTTTTGTTGAGGGGTTCGCTGCAGGTTTTTGAGTGATTGTTTGTATTAGTGTTGAGATGTGTTGTGGCTGTGATTGAGTGCTTGTGTTAAGGTCGTCAGTTCGTTGATAGGTAGTATGAGACGTGAGTGTATGGTGATTCTTGGTCAGTCGTGTATTTGTGGGTTGAGTGTTTCTTGAATTGTTCATGTTATGTGGTTTGGTTAATTGGTATTAGAGTAGGTTACTGATTGATGTATTTGTTTGTATTTGTTGTATTGGACGTGTATGTATTTGTATTTTGCTCGTTTCGCGCTTTTTGATTGTGTGATATTCGTTGAGTTCGTGTTGTAGTGTTTTGTGTGTGTTAGTAAGGTTATGAGTTGTGTTTTTGAGGTGCTTTGTATTTTGATGTGTGTGTGATGAGTTTGTGTGTGTTGAGTCGTGTGTGTTTGTCGTTTGTTTGGGAGTGTTGTGTGGGTGATGACTGTGTATGTTTTGTTTAGTGTGTGAAGTTCCGCTGTTCGAACTTATAGAGTCCGTGCTTGAGATGGTGTTTAGATGTAGTGATTATGTTGTGATTGGATGTTTTGATGTATCGTTGCTTTGCTGGTTCGTTTTGAGTGTGGGTTGGTTTTTTTGTGATTTTCTTTTTCTTTGTTTTTGCTGTTGTGTGAGATAGTTAGACGTGTGTGTGTCCGTTGTGTAGCTATGTGTTGATCTTTCTGTAGCTTGTCGTGGTGTTTGATTGTATAGAGAGATGTAGTATATTATGTTTGTGTTCTGATATTGTTCTGTGGTGTGTGTTGGATGGCAGGGTTTGAGTGTTGAGTGATGTTGTGTTTCGTTTAAGTTTGTCTGTGTTGTATTTGGTGTTGATCTGTTGTGTTTTTGGTTGTTGGTAGTAGTAGTGTATTTTTTGTTGTTAGTGGTTGAGTGAGATTATTTGATGTGTTTTTTGTGGATGTTGTTGAGTGTTCGCTGCTGTATCTCGCTGTTGATGTTATGATGATTGTTGTGGAGAAGTGTTGTCTATGTGTTGGGTGGTATGTGTTATGTGGATTCAGTGTGACTTTTTTGAATATCGTGTGATGCATTCTCGGTGTGATTTGTTCTGTTTTTTTCAGTTTGCATATTATGGTCGTGGATTCGTGTGTATAAATGATATGATGTGTGATCTCGAGTGTAGTGATATTCTTGGTTAGTGTAGATGTTGAGTAATTATTTTCCGTGTTGGTGTGTGTTGTGTTGTTCTGCGTTTGGTGAGTTTTGCTGTAAAATGAGTGATTAGTTATGTGGTGTAGTTATTGTCACTGTGTGATGAGTGAGATTGGCAGTGTACTATTGTAAGTTGTGTGTGCGTAAGTGATGTGTGATGGATGTGGATGAGGTGGTTGTATGTGTTTGATTTGAGGTTGTGTAGGTCTGAGTTTGCTGATGGGCTGGCAGTGTGTTTTGTTGTTTGTGTAGTGATTGGTATGGTGTCTTGAGTGTTGTTTGGTGTGTGTTGTTGGGGGGTTTGTTTGTGTGTTGTTGGTGTTTGATGTTTTGAGTGATAGGTTGGAGTGAGTTGGATGATGTGATGATTTCAGATGTTTGTAGGCTTCGTCTATGCTGTTCTTGGTGTTGATTGTTGTGATTTTGAGTAGTTTTTTTAGTTGGTGGTAGTGTTGCTTCTTATTGTGTATGGGTGTGGATCTTATAGGGGTTAGTGTGTAGTGGTTTGTGTTGAGATGTGAGATGATTTTGTGTGTTTTCGATTGTGTATGTTGTGATTGGTTTGCTTATGTAGTGGTGATGTAGTGGTGAGGTGTGATAATTGTGTAGTTGTGTGTGTTTGGCGCTCTGTATAAGTTTGGATATTGTAGGGTGATTGCTATGTCAGGTGTGTCTGACTGTTTTTTTTGTGTTGAGTGATTAAGATGTTGTGTTTATTGGATTTTTGTTCCGCTATTTATGTAGATTGGTTAGATGTAGTGTGTGCTTAGTTGCCGAATGTGTACGTTATTGAGATTTTGTTTGTTGTTTTGTTCGTGTTGTAGGTGCTATGTGTTGTAGTGAGGAAGGAATATATGGATTTGGGTGTGTTGTGTGTAGATTCTGTGATATCTTGACGGATGGTGTTATGTGTGTTGAAGTGATCAGAGATGGATGAAGTGAGTGCCTCGATGTGCATGTGTTTGTTGTCTGTGATCGTTATGGTGTTTATGAAAGTGGAAGATGGCTGTAGTGTTGGTCTTTTTGGATTGTGTGTTGTGTTTGTATGTAGCGTGTTGTGGTTGAGTGTATGTTGCTTGATTGATTTTGATTGATGTTTGTTGGTGTGTGCTGTTTTATTTTTATCGTTTGTGAGGTTGTAATGTGCTTGTCGTTGGTTATGATTGTGTGTTGTGTTTTGTATGATTGCGTGAGTGATGTTCTGTGTGTATATTGAGTTTGGTGGTTGTTTGTGAGTTGTGGTATTGTTTATTGGCTGTGTTTTTGTAGTGTAGAGTGTGGTTGTGTTGTGTTGTTTCGATGTTTGCTTGAGTTGGTGTCGGGTTTTGAAGCTGTGAAGTACGTAGAGGGAAGTCAGTGTTGTGTCGTAGAGTAGTGTTGTTGGTGTGTGTACGAGTTAGCATGCAGTGGTTTGATAATATGTTGAATTTACGTGTAGAGAGAGTTAGTTTTAGATGTGAGTTGAAGTAGATGTATAGTGATGTTTTGTTGGATTGGAGAGCTTTGCGTGAGTTTATTGTAGTCGTGTGTATGTGTTGGCTGAGTTGTGAGTTTTGGTGGAGGTTTTGTAGTGTAGATATGAGTGCTTGGTGAGTTGTTGTAGTGTGTGTTTGATGCTTTCGTGATGTTGTATGTTGTTGTACTGGCTGCTGATGTGTGTTGTTTAGATAATGATTCCGTGTTTCGGTTGTTATGTGTGTTGGTTATTATATTTTGTTGTTGTTGTGGTATGTTGTTGTGTGTTACGAGTTCATGTTGTGGTCTTTCGTAGGTGAGTGATAGATTGTAGCTATGTCGTTCTGTGAGTTAGTGTTAGTGTTTGAAAGGCATTGGATTGTGTTGTGGTTTGCTATGCGTGAGTTTATAGTGTGCAAGTGGTTGTGTGAGTGCATATGTGTTTGTGTTATGTTTGTTATGAGTTCGGTGATTGCTTTAATAGAGGAGAGGAGTGTTAGTAGGTTGTGTTAGTTTGGTGTTGTTTGCTTGGATCATTTGTTGTGTCGTGATTTTCGATCATATGTTGTATGGTGAGTATAGATTGAGTATGTGATGTTTGTGTCGAAGGAGTATGTGTGGTGTGAGCAGGTGTGTAGTTGTGAAGTAGTGTGTGTGTGTGCTTCTTTAGTTTTGTTCATGGCAAGAGTCTTAACGTGAGGTTGGGAGGTGTGATTTTGTTTGTGTACTGTTGAGTTGAGGAATGTAAAGTGTTAGAGTGGTTGAAGTTGGTTTGTGTTGCTATGAGTGTTGATAGTGTTTTAGTTGTGTCTTGCGTCTTTGTATGTCGATGTGATGGTGTAATGTTGTGAGGCTGATAGTGATGAGTTTTTGTTCTGATAGTGTTAGTTGTGTTGCTTGTAAGAGTTGTGTGATTCGTGTCTTTTGAGGTGATGTGTGAGTGAGTTGAGTGCTGTGTGATTGCTTGGTTGTGTTAGTGAATATGTTCTGTGTGTGGTGTTTTGTGTGTCCTGTTGGGTGGACGAGTATTGCATGTGTGAATATTTTATTTGCGATGTAATCGTCTGATGTGTGTGTTGTGGAGATTTCGTGAATGATGAGATCTAGTGTTGAGGTGTGAGTTGTTTTAGGTATGAGTGGTTAGTATGCTTGTAGTCGAGTGATGGTTAGAATTAGTTGTGGTTGAGTAGCTTATGGTGATGTTGGTTTTTGGGTGTTATATGTATTTATGTGTGTGTGTGATTGTGTCGCTGTGCTCTTATGTGTGAGTCGTTATGGTGTATTGGAGTGGAGGTGGTTGTAATAATGAGTAGAGATAGTGGAGGCAAGGTAGCATAGGTATGTCTAGCTCTAGTGAAGTGTTTGTGGTTGGTTAGTAATAGTGTTTTGTATAAGTAGTGTTGTTATTTTTTAATCTTTCTGTGTTGGTGGATGTGGGTAGGTCTTAGTGTGTGTTTAGAGATAATGAAGTTTTGCTAGTGTGTGGTATGATATAGAAGAGTAGTGATTTGTATCATGTTTGGAAGATGAAGCTCGATAATGATAGTTGTATTCGTTTGTAGTGTAGGTATGATGATGTTGGGAAGCTTTATTTTTTGTTTAGTGTGTAGTGTGAGTTTAGTGTACGCTTGTGTGTTGTGTTTTGCTAGATGATGTGGTGTTGAATCGTAGTGTGTTGTGGTTGGTTGCTTTGTTGTGATGTAGTTGTAGTGTTATGTTAGCTTGCATTGTGAGACAGTGTGTCGATTCAGTTGATGTGTGTGTGAGTTTGCTGTGTTGGAGAGTTGTTGTTGCGTAGTGTTGTTGTTAGTTGTTGGAGTTATTTGTGTTTATGGTTTTGTTTGTTTGTGTAGTGTGTTGCGGGGTGATATGAGTTAGTGATATTGGTTTAATGTAGTAAGTTGGTTGTGTTTAGAGGTTTTTGTAGTGGTGTTGATTTTGTGCTCGTTGTGTTAGTTGTGGAGTGGAAGTGTGTTTGTTGAGTTGATTTGTTTTGGTGTATGTGTCTTTGTTTTGCATTGTTTGAGAAAGTTTGTGTTGTGGTTGAGTGTTTTTGTAGAATCGTTTTTGTTAGAGTTTTTGAGGGGTGTTGATGTTGTGTTGTGTCCATTGTTTTTTTCGTGCTTGCTTGATGATTGTTAGTGGTGTTGTTGGTGTGTGTTTATGTTTGTGTTTGTCGCTTTGATTTCTGTGTGATATTGTGTTTTTCGTGTTATGGTGTTGTGTGTTTTTGTGTTTTGTGTTGGCAGTTGTGATATTGTATTGTGTAAGTTGTTGTTGAGATATGTGTGTGATGAGTTTGGGAATTGAGAATATAAGGGTATTTTGTGTTTATTGTTTTTGTGTGCTTGTTTGGCTGAGTATAGGTTATGTGTGTTCGATTTTTTTTATTGATGATCGTGTTTTGCGTTACTGCGTTAGTTTTGCTGTGGGTATGTTGAGTTGGTGATTGGTAGTGCTGTGGAGGTTTTTGTGGTTTTGTTTGCAGGATTGTGTGATGTGGTATGATTATGTGGTCTTTTAAATAAGCGTTGTCGTTTTGGGGCTCTTGATAGTTGATTTTATGTCTGATGAGGGAGAAGTGTATGTGGGATGTGTGTTTGTTTCTGTTGTGTCTTCGTGTTGTAGTGTGCTATGTTTCATTATTGTGTTGGTGTTGTTGTGTGTATTTAGTTGTTGGGTTAGATGTTGTATGTTAGGGTTGATTTGTGGTTGAAATGTTAGTGGTCTTTGTCAGTTGTTGTGTTGTTTGGTCTGTTTTGCTGTTTTTTAGTGGATGATTGAGGAGTTAGGGTTGTTGCTGTGAGTGTTGCGCTTTCTTTGCTCAGAATACAGATGTGGTAGTTTTCGGTGTCGTGTGTTTTGTGTGATTGTGAGAGATGTGTTGTGTTTGTAGATGTTGTTGTTTATGTTGTATGAGAGTAGGTCAGTTGTTGCTGTTATGGATGTTGTTAAGGTATGCTGTGTAGTTTTTTACTTGGTAGTTGTAGCATGCGTGTTATTTGTGATTTAGTTGGTGTTGTAGTGTGTATTGGCTGGTGTAGTTCTGCATTGTAATCATTGCTGGAATGGTCTCTAGTATCTCTGCTTTAGTCTAGTGTGAGTTATTGAGTGTGTCTGTTGAGTTTGAGTGATTGTACTTGTTTTTGTTATTTGAGTGAGGGTAGATTTGTTTGGGGGTTTGGGGTTGTGGTGAGAATGAACGAAAGTGAGTGAGATGAGTGATGTTATATGTGTGTGGTCGTAGTGAATTGAATGTTGTATGTCGCGTGTTGTGTTTTGTACTTGAGTGTTTTTCGTACTGGGTGTGAGAAGTGGTATTGATGTGTGTCGTTTGAGTGCTGTTGTTAGGTTGTCTTCTGTGTGATGAGATTGTGAGTGATGTATGAGTGATGTGATTTTAGGTGTAGTGTTTTGGTGTGGTGATAGATTGAGGAGTAGGTGTGGTGATGTTAGTTATTGTATGGATGTGAATGTAGTTGTGTGTTGATGTGAGTGTGATGATAGTTGTTTTGGAATTTTGCTGTTGTTATGTTGTTTTGGATTGTTCGTGTGTGTGGGTAGTTGGTGAGTAGGTGGTGATGTGTGATGTTAGTGGGGGTGGTTGAATGTTCGTTCGTGTGATTTGTTTTAGTCTTTTTGTGTGTTTGATATGTCTGTGGTTTTGCTGTTAGTTGTGTTAGTGATGTGTGTGAGTGTTGAGTGAGTGTGATGTAGTAGGAGTGGTATGGTGTTGTTGTAGTTGGTGTAGTAGGCGTAGTTAGGTAGTTTTTGTTGTGGTGAGTTATTGTTGAGGTGTTTTATTAAGCGATCAGATGAGTTGCTCAGTAGTCGATATGTTTGAGGTTTGTACTTGTGTGTGTTGTTTTGGTTGTCTGAGTACGTGTGTTAACGTTGGGTTGTTCTGTTGTTTGGTTTTTCTGTATGTGTAGAAGTTGTAGAATTGTGTGATTCGGAGTTGTAGTGACTGTGCTATTGTTGCTGTGGTTGTAGGTGCTTCGTGGTTGTGTGCATCTATTTTTGCATTGTAGGTGTGGAATGTGTGAGGTAGTCTGGTGTCAGGTGTCGATGTTGTGTTGAGTGTGTGTCGCTTGTGGAGTACGATTGTGTGAGTGAGTGTTAGCTGTGTGTGTGTTAGTATGTAGTGATATGTGAGGTGAGGTTTGTGAAGAGTATCGATGTCGTTGTGGAGCGATGTAGTGAGTGTGTGTGAGTGTTGTGTGTGGGTGTGTTGTGTTTTTAGTTGATGATATTTGTTGATTGTGTGTTGTATGTGTTCTGGTGAGTGTGTTAGTTGGTTTGTGTGTCTTGTTGTTGATTAGATTATGTTTGTGTGTTTAGTTTGTTCGCTGTTTGCTGTTATATTTATTTTAAGCTTTTTTGAATCGTTTTGGCGTGTAAGTTGATTCGTAGAATTGTTGTTTAGTCGTTTAGATCGTGCTGTGCTTTAGTCGTTTGATTCCGTATATTTTTATGGAGTGTGAAGAGTTTGTGAGTGTAGAGTTGTATTGCTGTGTGTTGTTGTTTGTGTGAGTTGTAATTTGTATGTGTTGATTTTGTAGATTGTCATAATATTGTTGTGATTTTGTCAATGTTTGTTATGTATTGTTCGCATGGTGCGATTGTTTGTGTTTGTTCGAAGTGTTGTTGTGGTTTGTGGATGGGTGTTTTTTTCAATGTGTTTTTGTGTGTGGCGTGTGTTGTGTATAGTAGGTGTGGTGTTGCTTGGTGCTGTATGTGGGTTAATTTTCGTGGATGAGTTAGTAGCTTTTTGTGTAGTATTGTCGTGTGATGTTTGTGTGTTGAATTTTGATTTTGAATGAGTGTAGGTCGAGAATATTGTGTGGCTGTTTGTGCTTTTGTGGTGTCGGGTGTTAGGATAATGAGCTTGTATGTTGTTGTGGTTTGATTGTGTGAAGTTGTTGATTTTTGTTGTTTATTCATTGTGAGTTTATTGTGTGTGACTTGTGTGGAACTCGAATGTAGCAGGGTGGATTGTATTATGTTCGTTGTTGGTGAGATGTTGAGTGACGTTGTGAGTGTTGTGTTTTGTAGAGATGCTGTTGGCTTGTGCTGTGTTGTTGTCGTATGTGTGTAGCTTGACTGTGTTGTTTTCTTTTGTATTGCGTGTAAGTAGAGCATATGTGATGTGTGATGAATGGTGATTTGAAGTTGTGATTTGAGTTGGAATGTGGTAGTGTTTTTAGTATAAGGAGGAGTTGTTTGTAGGTAGTAATTTTTTTAACTGTTATTATTGAGAGTGTCTTGTATGTTTAGTTGTGTTAGAGTGAAGTTATGTGTGTTTGTATGTAGTTATGATGTCTGTGTATATGTGAAGAGGAGTTATTGGTGTGATAAGAGAGTTGATAAATTCAGGGGGGTGTGTTTTTGGTCTGGTTTGGGCATTGAGTCAGTGAGATAGAGTGTTGAGTGTGTGAGCAGTTGTGTGTGGTAGAATTGTGTGATTGCTCGCTTTTTAATGAGATTAAGGTTGGAAGTGTTGTGTTTAGCTAGTTTTTGAGTCTGGTGTTTGGTGGGTTTCTATTGTGCGCGTAGTGTTGATCATTGTCGTGTACGTGTGTTTAGATGTTTGATGGTGAGTTGATGATTTTGTTGGTTGTGTTGTGCTTTTCTGGATTAGTGTGTTGTTGTTGATCGTTAGGTGATGAGGTATATGAAGATGGATTATTATAGAGTGGAAAAGCTGAGTTACTGTCGTGTTATGTTGATTGAGTGTTGAGATGTAGATTGTATGAGTGTATGATGTGTTGCAAGGAATATAAGGTTGAAGTGTTGTGTAGATAGATTATGTGTGTGTTGGTGTGAGTTGTTTGGTGTATGTCGCTAGAGAGTGGTATGTGTTTGTGGATGTGATGCGTGTAGTTAGGTGTGTGTAAGGATGTTTTTTGTGATTGTTTGTTATGCTTTCTTATAGAGTGGTGTAGATTTGATGTGTCTGAGTTGTTGTTCGTGAGTGCAGTGTATATGTGTGTGTGTATAGATGTCGATGTGTTTGCTGTGTGAATAATGAGGGGATTGGTTTATAACATTGTATTTGTGGGTTGTGTGTTTGTGATCTTAGATGTGTTTTATGTGTTGCTTGTGGTATTCTAGTTGTCTTGTTGTAATGATATGGGTAGTATAAATGCTTGTATTAGTGTTGTGTGTTGTAAGATGATGTGTAGTTGGATTTATAGAATGTAGTGTTGTTTTCGTTAGGGTGTTGAGTGGTGTGTGTTGCGTCTTTAGAGTTGTAGTGTGTGTGTTATGTGAATGTAAGGTGATTTGTGTTTGGAATGTGTCGTGATAGTGTGTTGTTTGTTAGTTAATGTATGATAAGGTTGTTGGAGTGTGGTATTGTAAAGCTGCTTGATATTCCGTGTAGTTGTGTGTTTTGATGTTGAATAATTATGAGTATATGAGATGGTGTGTGAGTTGGTGCTGCACGTTGATGTGATTGTGTTGTGATGATATTATTGGGAGTATGTGTGTATGATTGTGTGCCTTACTGTATTTTCGTGTTATACATTGTATAGATATTGTGGAGTAGGTGAGGATATGCTCTAGTGGTCACGTCGTATGAGTTTATGAGGGTTGATAAGAAGAGAGTTATAGCGTAGTTGAGAGATAAGATGGTTGATGAGGATGATTGCTAGTAGAAAGAGTTAAGAGATAATGATATGATATCTGTAGTTGTGAATTTATGATTTACGAGTGAAAGTGAAATTAATTCTTGACAGTAGTTCCTGTGGAGTTTTGAGAGTCGAGATAAGTTGAGATTTTAAATGAAAAAGATTAGATGAGATATTATATATGAATAAAAATTATAAAATAAATTAATAAAAAATATAAAATATAATATAACAAACAATCAAAAATAAATAATAAAATCATATAAATATTAAAATAAATATATATAATAATAAACATAATATAATAAAATTATATTAAAATATATAATATAGAAATTAATATATAAAATAACATATAATTTATATATATATAATATATGATATATTAAAAAAATATAATTATAAATAACTATAATAATAAATATAAATATAATAATAATATATATATAAAATATATTATATAATAAAATAATTAAAAAAATAATAATATTATATATAAATAAATATATAAAAAAATATATTATTATATAAAATATATATAATCATATGATATAATATAATAAATTATATTAATATATAATAGTAATAATACTATTATATATAATATATATATAATTAATAATAAATATATTATTAAAATAATAATATAATAATATAAATATATATATAATAAATATAAATAATATAAATATATAATATAATAAAATAATATATAATATATAATATAAATAAATATTATAATAATATAAATAATATAAATAATAAATATATAAATATAATAATATAATAAATATAAATATAATATAATATATATAATAAATATATATAATATAAAATAATATAATAAATAATATATATAAATATAAATAAAATATAATATATATAATAAAATATAATAAATATAAATAATAAAATAATATAATATAAATATATAAAATATAAATAAAATATAATAATATAAAAATATATAATAATATATATAAAATAATAATAATATAATATAATAATATAAAATAATATATAAAATAATATAATATAAATATAATATAATATAATATATAAATATAATAAATATATAAAATATAATATATAATATAATATAATATAATATAATAAATATATATAATAATAAATATATAAATATAATAAAATATAATATAATAAAATATAAATTATAATATAATAATATATAATAAATAAAATATATAAATAATATTATAATATATAAATAATATAAATATATAATAAAATAATATAATATATATAATAAATATAAATAATAATAAATATTAAATAATAAATATAATATAATATAATTAATAAATAATAAATAATATAATATAATAAATATAAATAAATAATATAAATATATATAATAAAATAAATATATATAAAATATAATAAATATATAATAATAAAATATAAATAATATATAATATAATATAAATATATAATATAATAAATAATATATAAATAAATAATAAATATAATTAATATATAAATATAATAAAATAATATAATATATAAATAATAATATAAATAATATTAAATAATATAATATAAATAATATATAATATATAAATATAAATAATATATTATATAAATATAATAATAAAATAATATATATAATAAATATAAATAAATATAATAATATAATATATAATAAAAAATATAATAATATAATATAATATATAATATATATAAATAATAATATATAAAATAAATAATATAATATAATAATATAAAATAATATAATATAATAATATAAAATAATATAATAATATATAATATAAATAATATAAATAATATATAAATATATATATAAATAAATAATAAAATATAATAATATATAATAAATAATAATATATAATATAATAAATATAATAATATAAATAAAATATATAATATAATTAATATATATAATATAAATATAAAAATAATATAATAATAAATATATAATAATAAATAAAATATATATAATAATAAATATAATAATATAAAAATATAATATATAATATAATAAATATAAATAAATATAATATAAATAATATATAAATAATAAATATAATAATAATAAATATATAATATAATAAATATATAAATATAAAATAATTAATATATAATATAAAATAATATATATAAATAATAATATAAATATAATAAATTATAATAATATAAATATAATAAATATAATATATAAAAATATAATATAAATATAATATATAATATATAAATAATATAAAATATAAATAAATATAAAATATAATAATATATAAATAATATAAATAAAATATATAAATATAATATAAATAAATAAATATATAATAATAAATATATAATATATAATATAAAAATAATTAATAAAATATAATAATAAATATATAATAATATATAAATAATATATAAATAAATAAATAAATAATAATATAATATAATATAATATTATAATAAAATAAATAATAATATAAATATAATATATAATATAATATAAATATAATAATAATAAATAATAAATAATATAAATAATATATAATATATAAATTAAATATATATAATAAAATAATATATAATAATAAAATAATATATAAAATAATATAATATTATAATAATATAATAAATATATATAATATAAATAAATAATAATATATAAATAAATAATAATAAAATAATATAAATATATTAAATATAAATAATAAAATATAATATAAATATAAATAATAAAATAATAATATATAATATATAAATAAAATATTAAAAATAATAATATAATAAAATAAATATTATATATAAAATAATATTAATAAATATATATAATAATTATAAATAATAATATAAATATAATAAATATATAAATATATAAATAAATATATATAATAAATATCACACATATACTATCTACCATTACCAACCTCTCCAACTTCCCTCAACTCACCTCTAAACAAGTAACCTAATACTCTCTCATCATCATGATATACAATTCTCTATCAATCTATACTAAAATCTCCTTCAATACACTCTATCCTATCCCAAGACCCACTCTCCTCCAAGCTACCTAATAAAAACCCAACTAATCATACATCTAATATAAATGAATATCACACCAGCAATCCACCTATATACCATCGAAAATAATATCACCCCCTCATTTCACTAACTAACTCTCACTATATATCTTCAGATACTAATATCTTACTAACCTATAACAATCATTCTACTACACTCCTTCTCTTAATAATTCTTACCCCCACACTACAACTACAACCTCTCTCTTATCTCTAACACCACACATCTCTCCCCCTCTTCTATCTCCCCTCACCACCACACAAACCAGCATCTACACAAAATCCCTCACCTCTACATACCCTCTCCACCCCTCCAACAATACTCACTTCCTCACACACTCTCATCTCCACCACAACACACCTACTCCCACATCACTACAACATTCGCACCAAACCACAAACTTCAGATTCCCTCCAACATCACACCACTCCTCAAATATCCCTCCTACCTCATACACTCACCTACTACTCTCACCTAATCACCGTCATCCCCCTCACTCTCCTCATCTCCTCTCCTAGTCTCTCCATTCCTATCACTCACATACTAAATCACAAATAACCTCAACTATATACTCACACAAACTATAATCTATGCTCTCTAATCACACTCTCTCAACTACATCTAACACTAACTAAGAATATAAATCTAATATATCACTACTACTAAATAAATATCTACAATAAATATAACCCCAACCATCATCCACCCCAACACCAAACCACACCCAACCATCACAACAAACCACACACTTCTACACCACCACTACAAAACACAACACATCACTCCCCCATACACACCACACCCACTCCACCCACTAAAACCACAAATCCAAAATACCCACACCAACCCCACCCCCCACACACACCACCACATACATCCACTCAACCAACACTACCAACCCCCAACCCACAACTCACCCACACCTCATCACAACCACCCAACACACAAACACAAACCCCACACCACCACCCCCACACCAACATACCACACCACCCCAACACACACACACCAAAACCACCACCACACCCCACCCACACACCACCAATCCACACACCACCCACTCCACCACACCACATCCCACACACAACCCACCCAACTCCACCACCACCACTCATACCAACCACACCCCAACACCCCCACACCCCACACCACCCCCCCACACCCACAACACCACACCCACCACCACCCCACCCCCACCCACCACACCACCACCCACCCAACAACACCCCACCACCCACCCCCACCCCAACCACACACCACCCCCCACCACAACCCACACCACACCACACCCACCACCCCCCACCCACCCCCACACCACCCACACCCCCACCACACACCACCACCCACACCCCACACACCAACCCCACCCACAACACCCACACCCACACCACACCAACACCCCACCACACCCACCCCCACACCCCCCCACACAACCCACCACACCCACCACCCCACACCCAACCCCCACACACCACCCCCACACCACCACCCACCCACACCACCACACCACCACCCCCCACCCACACCACCCCACCACCACACCCAACACACCCACACCCCACCACCACCCCCACACCCACCCCCACACACCACCCACACACCCACCCCCACACCCCACACACCACCCACACACCCACCACACCACACCCCCACCACCACCCCCACCCACCACCCCCACACACCACCCCCACCCCACCACACACCCCACACCCACCACCCACACCCCCCACCCACACCACACCCCACCACCACCCAACACCCCACCCCCCCACCACACCCCACACACACCCACCCCCCACACACCACCACACCACCCCCACACCCACCCCCCAACCCCACCAACACCCACCACCCCCACCCCCACCCACCCCCACCACACCCCCACCACCCACACACCCCCCACCCCCACCACCACCCCCAACCCACCCCACCACCCCCCCCACACCACCCCACACCACACACCCCCCACCACCACCCACACACCACCCCCAACCCCCACACCACCCCACCCCCACACCCCCCACCCCACACCACCCACACACCACCCAACACCCCACCAACAACACACCCCACCACCACCCCCCACCCACACCCCCACCACCACACCCCCACCCACACCACCCACCCACCCACAACCCCACCACACCCCCACCACCAACCCCACCCACCACCACCCCACCACCCCAACCACACACCCCCCACACCACACACCCACACCACCCCACCACCCACACCACCCACCCCCCCCAACACACCACACCCCCACCACCACCCCCCACACCCCCACACCACCCCACCCACACCCACCCCCACACCCACCCCACACACCCACCCACCCCCACCCCACCCACACCCCACACACCAACACCCCACACCCCACCACCACCCCCACCACACCCCCACAACCACCCCACCCACCACCCACAACACCCCACCACCACCACCCCCCCAACACCCACCACACCCACCACCCCACACCACACCCACACCACCACACCCCCACCACAACCCCCACCACCCCACACCACACACCACACACCCACACCCCACACCACCCCCACCACCACACCCACCACCCACCACCCAA
Organism: Pseudopleuronectes americanus; assembly: GCA_038501795.1. Classification (NCBI taxonomy): domain Eukaryota; kingdom Metazoa; phylum Chordata; class Actinopteri; order Pleuronectiformes; family Pleuronectidae; genus Pseudopleuronectes; species Pseudopleuronectes americanus. Next base: position 1,809 of record JBAMIH010000101.1, on the reverse strand, counting down.
CCCCACCACCACCCCACCCCCACACCCCACCACCCACCACACCACCCACCACCCCCCACACCACCACCCCCAACCCACACAACCCACCCACACCACACAACCCACCCACCACCCCCACCAACACAACCACCCCACCCACCCAACCCACCCCCACACCACACCCCCCACACCCACACCACACCCCCCACCACCCCACCCACCACCACACCCCCACACCCCACCCACACCCACACCCACCCACACAACCCCCACCCCCCACCACCACACACCCCACCACCCCCACACCACCCACACCCCACCCACAACACCCACACCCACCACCCCCCACCCAACACCACCCACACCCCACCCCCCCACCACCCACACCCCCACACCCACCCCCACACCACCCCACCACCACCCACCCCACCACACACCCACCACACCACCACCCACCCCACCCACCACCCCACCCCCACCCACACCACCCAACCACCCCCACCAACCCCACCCCCACACCACCCCACACCCCCACCACCCACCAACACCCCCACACCCACCCAACACCACACCACCCCACCCCCCACACCCACCCCCACACCACCCCACACCCACCACCCACCACCCCCACCCACCCACCCCCCACCACCCACAACCCCACCCACCACCCCCCACCACCCACCACACCACCCCCCACAACCCCACACCCACCCCACACCAACCACCCCCACCCACCACCCCCCACCCCACCACACCCCACCACCCAACCCCCACCCCCAACAACACCCCACCACACCCCCACCCCACCACACCCCCACACCCCACCCACCCCAACACCCCACACCACCCACCCACAACCCCCACCACACCCCCCACACCCCCCACCCCCCCACACCACCCACCACCCCACCACCCACCACACCACCCAACCCCAACACCACCCCCCACACCACCCCACCAACCACCCCACCCCCCACCCACACCCCACCACCACCCCACCCACCCACCACAACCCCACCCCCCACACCACCACACCCCCCCCACCACCCAACACCCCCCACCCCCACCACACCCCACCACCCACCCCCACCACCCCCACCCCACACCCACACCCCACCCCAACACCCCCCCACACCACACCCCACCACCACAACCACCCCCCACCCACCACACCACACACCCCACCCACCACCCCCACCCACACACCACCAACACCCAACCCCACACCCACCCCACACCACCCAACCCACACCCACCCCCACACCACCACCCCCCACCCCCACACCCACCACCCACACACCCACACCCCCCCCACACCCCACCACACACCACCCCAACACCCCCCACCACACCACACCACCCCCACACACCACCACCCCACCCAACCCCCCACCCCACCACCCCACCACCACCCCACCACACCACCCCACCACACCCAACCCACCCCACCCCCACACCCCCACCACACAACACCACCCACCCCACCCACCCCCCACCCCCCCCCACCCACCCCACACCACACCCCCCACCACCACACCCACCCCCCACACCACCCCACCCACCACACCACCCCCCACCACCCACACCCCACCCACCACCCCCACACCCCCCACACACCACCCCACCACCCCCCACCACCCACACCCACCACACCCACACCCCACCCCCCCACCACCCCCCACCCCACCACACCCAACCCCCACCACCCACCCAACCACCACACCACCCCACCCACCACACCCACACCCCCACCACACCCCCACCACCCAACACCCCCCCACCACACCCACCCACCACCACACCCCCACACCACACCCCCACCCACACCAC